>JBBBDQ010028572.1:135000-137500 GCA_037127315.1 Ascarosepion bandense
TGCTCTAAGCAAAATAATACGGTATACAGTGTGTCCCAAAAGTCACGACGGAGTTAAAAGAATCAGTTTTATCTTTAAGTAAACATTACTATTAATTTATATTTATGCATTTATGCATTAATGAAGATCATTAAATGATAATTCTATTTCACTAACTATAAAAAAAATAAGACATGTTAAGTGACTACAATTTTGGGTCTGGCTTTTTGGTGATGAATTAAATTTATATCTTCCGTTATTATTTCTTGAATGCGTCGAGTTAAGTTACATTGCTGCTTGGTTTTATTTCCTGTACCAACTGGACGTTGCAGGCTTTCTGGTGTAAGGCTCTACTCATAACGCGGTGTTCGAGACACATTCAACGGCAAAGAGCGTCTTCGAAATGACGTTAACTGTTTTTCTTCTTCGGTGTTGTTAAATAAAATTCAATATTTTCTACTCTGCGAGCTAAACGTGGTGCTCTAGATCGAGTTAAGTCTTGTCCTGGCTGCTGAAAACGCCTTGCCAAACGGTGAATCATTGATGCACATGGCGGTTTTCACATGTTGTATTCACATTGTATATTGATTTTCAAAATAAAGTTTTACAAATGCAGTTTTATTTTTGAGACGTAAACTTAACCATAATAAAATTCCAAACTTCAACATTCTCAATATAAAAAAATAAGAAAAAATAAAAATTTCTTGAATAACTATTAAATATAAATATCAAACTCTATCAGTTCTTTTGGGACAAACTATCTATCTATCTATCTATATATATATATATATATATATATATATATATATATATATATATATATATATATCGGAACAATATATCGGGCACTTTATGCCAAATACCCTGCTTGCCAAAAATGGCTTTCTACCAAAAAAAGAAGCACTTAAAAAGGCAATCTATCTTAGCAGTAAGCATCATCACAGTTTAGCACAATATATTCTTCTTCTTCTTCTTCTTCTTCTTCTTCTTCTTCTTCTTCTTCTTCTTCTTCTATGTGCCTTGTCCTTTCAGGACGTAGTCGATCATGGCCATTCAGGTCTCCCTATCTCTGGTGGCTCTTAGCACGCTTTCTCCTGTAACATCTCGCAACCCCGTTCTGCCATCCACCTGCTCGGGACCTTCAAATATGTTATCCGCTGTTTTCCTCTGTCTCTTTTTCCCTTTATCTGGCCTCTTAGTAGCAGGTTCTCCAAGCCCTCATTCCTCATTGCATGTCCCAGGAACTTCCGTTGTCTCTTCCTGATGCTGAATGTTAATTTCTTTTTCGTTTCAATTCTTTCCACATGATCGGTCCATGATATCCGCAGCATCCTTCTGAAGAACCACATTTCAATTGCTTCAAGTCTTTCTTTCATCTTTGCTGATATTGTCCAATATTCTCTGGCATACTGAAGAACTGACATAACATAGCAATCTAGTACTCCGTTCTTTGTTTCTAGTAAAAGTTTCTAGTGTCTTAATACTTTACTCAGCTTCTGGAATTCGTCCTTTGCTATGCCAATTCGCCTTCGGATTACTGTGTCGTACCTACCGTCTTCCCAGGTATTTAAATTTCTGTGCCTGCTTGATCTTAGTATCAACCACCTGCATTTGGTATTTTGGGTTGCTCTTTTCGCTGATGACCATGCATTCAGTTTTCTTGCAGTTTATTTGTAGTCCTTTTTTGTCACTCTCTTCAGCTACCTTCTGTAGGAGGTCTTGTATTCTCCTTTCTGTGTCTGCAATCAGCACGGTATCATCTGCGTATCTTATGTTGCTCAAATAACAATATATATATATATATATATATATATATATGCATGTGTGTATGTATGTGTGTGCGAGTGCGTGCGTGTGTGTTCTTCCAAAATTATCATTTGGACAATTTCAGAGTGAATTTCCACTTTATCTGACAACGATTATTAAGCAATCGAAACAAAACGCCTATTGGTTTTAATAACATACTCCTTGAAGAGCATTTTCTGCCTAAACACCCATACAACACACACACACACACACACACACACACACACACATATATATATATATATATATATATATATATATATACGCACTTATATATACAGGCAATTATGTATATATACACTTACGCATATAAACACTTCTAAAAACCTATATACACTTACATATAGGGATCTATTTACACTTATATATAACCGTCAGTATAATATATAGATATATCAAAGGGAGAGAAAGATAGAGAAAAATAATAAAAGATGGAAAAGCACACTCTTGGTACAAATAAAATTATTCAGTTAGTAAATGTCACAGTTTTTACATTATTTGTTTTGCATCAATGTACAATATTGAGCGACTGTGTAGCGCCAAACCTAATCCGCCTAAAAATCGTTTACCTAGTCCCGGCCTTGTGGTTTTGAATAAGTTGATTTTTTTTAGCTGGGGGAAAGACAGGTCGCCAATTTTGCCAGAGTACGATTTTTATGCCCATGAATGTACACAGCAGTTTTTCTAAAATTAGAATAAACTTAGTCTCTCCCAT
>JBBBDQ010028572.1:142500-255637 GCA_037127315.1 Ascarosepion bandense
TTTCAGTTTTCATTTAAATGGGGTCATATCGAGGCCGGAGATGGCAATTCGGGCCGATGTTCAAGAATTCTATTTGATCATCAATGAATTTTTGCTCGGACAATTTCATGAAGTTATGAGATATTTTCCCATTCAAAAGAAAATTAAAATCGCAATCCTCTACCGATTAATCCAATAGTTAATAAGAGGATGTATGTATAAACGATGTATACGTTATGTATGAATTTTATATTTATATTTATATCAATAGTGTTATTTTTATTATATATGTATATATGATAAAAATATTGTTTTAAATTATGCTATGACTATGGGTTAAAAGTGCTTAATATAATGCAAATATAAAAGTGAACATTGAAGGCGACATCCAATTGCAACAGTCTGTTTCATGTTTAAATGCCTGACATTTGCTTTGAAACAAACAGATAGATAGATAGATAGATAGATAGATAGATAGATAGATAGATAGATAGGAACAGACCGAGATAGATAGATAGATAGATAGATAGATAGATAGATAGGAACCAATATGACACGCCTACTGCCAGAGACGTCATTCAAGAAAGAATTTAGACGATAACGGTTTCATGATACAAGTAATGCTAATTAACCCATAAGGATGGGGTGGGGGAGGCGAAGAAGGAAATTTAAGCGTAAAAATATAATAAACCCACTGGAACTAGAACTGAGCCTTTATCCAATACCTAACCCGCACATCCAATCTTACTAACGGTTACTCATTTAGGTTCGACGTGGCTTAATTTCGGTGATTGTACGGGAACTGGTGTTTCAACGTGATATGACCATAAGATTGGAGAGTAAAGACTGGAGAGTAAAGCGTTGTAGGCTACTTAGAGCAACAAAAGACATAAAGTTGTGGTGGGCTAGGTTCTGAAAGGACATGGCACGAAACGTATATGGTTGATGCATTTTGCTGAAGGTGAAGCAAACGAAAGAAAATCCTTTAACGAATTAATAATAATGCTATTGCTACGAAGGAAGGATTTCGGTCGGAATCATTTTGGGAACATACGCATCGACTAAATTTGCTGCTACACGTACATACGTATGTCCACATGAAATAACATCAAACAGCAAAAGCAGTCAATGACCTTAAATTCTACCTAACGTGATATTTTCATTCAGATAGGCAAGCTTACTTCTTTTTCATTCAGCAAATCGAACCCGGTACAACGCAAGGGTTTGCAAATCAAACATAAACAGTTTCTTAAGCAGCTACATTCATGCAAACGAAACGTAACAGCCATATAAGGGCAATATTGTACGAGCTGCTTCTGTCAACCGCTTCTCGTACCTCTCGACTGAAAGCTAAAAGAGGCACGCCCACTCAGATCAAGGCTGAGAACTGTCACGTTTCTCAGTATGTAGCGACACGCTCATTGTAATTATGGTAAAAGTGCATCTTTTTTAGCAGCGGGGGAGTTTCCCTTGTACGAGTTGCAGTCTGAGCAGCCCAGACATCCGGGAATGACGACCAGTAAAATAAAATAAAATAAATGAAAAGCTATTCATATTCAATTCATAGAATTACTACTGGTTTCACGATTTCTCTGTTATTCATTCACCATATTAAGACAGTAATTTTTTATTGGGCTACACCTAGTTTCAATACAGCACGTGTATATGCGAGTATGAGATAGATAGATAGATAGATAGATAGATAGATAGATAGATAGATAGATAGATAGATATGATACACACACACACACACACACATATATAGAGAGAGACAGACAATGAGACAGAAAAAGAGAGAAAAACAAACAGGCAGATAGATAGATAGATAGATAGATAGATAGATAGATAGATAGATAGATAGATAGATAGCAACAAAATAAAATAGATAGAATACAATGTATTAAAATATTTACTCCAGCTATTTCCCAGAATCATGAACGTATGCAGATATTTAATGTATAGATAGATTATAATGAAGAGACTGAGATAGATAGATAGATAGATAGATAGATAGATAGATAGATAGATAGATAGATAGCAACAAAATAAAATAGATAGAATACAATGTATTAAAATATTTACTACAGCTATTTCCCAGAATCATGAACGTATGCAGATATTTAATGTATAGATAGATTATAATGAAGAGACTGAGATAGATAGATAGATAGATAGATAGATAGATAGATAGATAGATAGATAGATAGATAATGAAGAGACAGTGATAGATAGATAGATAGATAGATAGATAGATAGATAGATAGATAATGAAAATACTGATAGATAGATAGATAGATAGATAGATAGATAGATAGATAGATAGATAGATAGATAGATAATGAAAATACTGAAATAGATAGATAGATAGATAGATAGATAGATAGATAGATAGATAGATAGATAGATAGATTTCAAGTTTCATAAATACCTAATATGTAATGTAGCATAAAATTTGATTTTTGTGCAGAATATAGTGTCGAATTTCATGTGGGAATACAAAAGTTGAAGTAATACATTATAGCGAAAATATAGTTTAGCATGTATATTATTCGTATCGATGCCCATTAGCAGAAAGTCGCCAATGAATCAATAATTGTCTACAATACAACTTTAAACAAATCGGTAAAGACAAACTAGTAGAAAGGATCAGAAAATGATTAACTAACCCGTAACGAAAGACGTTCATCATAGATAGATAGGAACAGACCGAGATAGATAGATAGATAGATAGATAGATAGATAGATAGATAGATAGATAGATAGATAGGAACCAATATGACACGCCTACTGCCAGAGACGTCATTCAAGAAAGAATTTAGACGATAACGGTTTCATGATACAAGTAATGCTAATTAACCCATAACAAGGGGGGGGGGGGCGAAGAAGGAAATTTAAGCGTAAAAATATAATAAACCCACTGGAACTAGAACTGAGCCTTTATCCAATACCTAACCCGCACATCCAATCTTACTAACGGTTACTCATTTAGGTTCGACGTGGCTTAATTTCGGTGATTGTACGGGAACTGGTGTTTCAACGTGATTTGACCATAAGATTGGAGAGTAAAGACTGGAGAGTAAAGCGTTGTAGGCTACTTAGAGCAACAAAAGACATAAAGTTGTGGTGGGCTAGGTTCTGAAAGAACATGGCACGAAACGTATATGGTTGATGCATTTTTAACAGGCCTATCTACAGTGAAACAATTCTAAGAGAAATAAAATCCTTGTCAGGATTCAACATTGTCTGCCACAATCTCAACAATATATATATATATTGTTTTTTAATCATTTCACCCCGAGCAAGGCGGAAACGCCACTGATGTGCAGGGGGTTACATAAATGTAAAAAGATTAATTAGAAAAGAGTGAGGAGTACAAGCTAGTTAGAAAGGAACAATAGAAAGCTGAGAAAGCAGGTGCAATGACAGATACATAGGTGGAGAGAAAGGGAAGGTTATACAGGGGAGGGGAGAGAGCTAGAGGCCAGTGGTTAATAGATGAGTATTGACTTTGCATTTAAATTTCTGGAGGTTGTAGCCGTCAGAAAAGCAAGAATACGGGAGTGAGTTCCACAGGCGGGAAGTGCGAGAGAGGAAGCTGCAGGAGTAGAATTGTCGTCTGCATTTGGCTAACTTGACTGTGAATGGGTGGGACCCAGTTGCCAGTCTGGTTGCACGAGTAGATAAGATACGCAGATGCCCCGGGGCTGATAGCATACACAACAAGGAAAATGCAGGACCACCAACAGAAGGTGGCAAAAGAAAGCGAGAAGAAAGGACTGAGCATATAATTCAAGAAAACTGGATGTATGGTCATCAGCAAAAAGAAAACCCCAAAACGCCAACTACAAGTCGGAGAAACATATTTTTTAAACATATAACCCCGAGCAAGGCGGTAGCGCCACTGATGCGCGGGGGCTACATAAGAGTAAAAATTAGATAGAAGAGAGTAAAGAGAGGGACGAGCCAGTTAAAAAGGAGCAAGAGAAGGAAGGAAATATAGGTGTGATGACTATTGCAGAGATGGAGCGAAAGGAAAGAATATACAGTGTGGTGAAGAAAGAACTGGGGTCAGGGTGGTGAAGAAAGAACTAGGGTCAAGTGGTTAAGAGATGAGTATTGACCTTGCATTTAAATTCCTGGAGGTTGTAGCCGTCAGGAAAGCAAGAATAAGGAAGAGAATTCCACAGGCGGGAAGTGCGAGAAAAAAGCTGCAATAATAGAACAGCGGTCTGCATTTGGTTGATCTAACTGTGAATGGGTGAGACCCAGATGCCAGTCTGGTTGCACGAGTAAACACCTGTTGTAGAGGCACCAGTGACTTAAGTTCGTTGGAACAGAAGCCATGAAATTATTTATAGAACAAACAAAGGGAAGCCACATCCCGTCGGTGGGAAAGTGGCTGGAGTCGGGCGGCCAAGTCGGTACCTATCACATTACTAATTATCATTTGGAGCCTGTCAAGAACACCGAGATGAACAGCGGGGGCGCCTGACCATATATAGCAACAGTACTCCATGCACGGACTAATTGTTTGATTTGTATGTATGCAGGACGTCAAAACAAATAAAGAAAATTAAATACCTGGGTGAGTGTTCTGACAGAGGATAGAAAGTGAGACATTGAGATCAGATGACGCATTGGCATGGTCAGAGACGCATTTCAAAATCTAACCATAGTACTGACAGACAGAAAAAACATCATTGGAAACAAAGGAAAGAGTGTTGGACTGATATGGGATATATGTCTTTCTGTATTAAAGGGAATGTTGGACGATCTCATCAAGGATAAAGCAGAGGCTTGGGGCAGCAGAAATGTGTTTCTACAGAAGGATGTTGAGGATGCCATGGACTAAGCATGTGAGCAACGATGAGGTGTTGGAGAGGATGCAAACGAGAAGAAAACTAATACTTAACATCAGGAATAGTCGGATGAAGTTTCTGGGACACGTAATGAGGAAGGAGGGCTTGGAGAACCTAGTACTAGGATAGAAGGAAAGAGAGACAAGGAAAACAGTTCGATATATACTTGATAGGCTTAAGCAAATGACTGACAGAACGGGGGTTGGAAGAGATAGCAAGAGGGAAATATTGAGTGCGACAAGAGACAGAACCAAGTGGAAGTTCACCATCACCTACGTCCTGAAGGAAAATGGTACATGAAGAAGAAGACATAAGAGATATTCAGAATTTTTTAAACCACAGTTTATCTTATAAATACAGGATAACCATTAAAAAAAAATGCGGTAAATTCAGAAAGAAATTTAAACTGCAAGAAAAACGAATGCATGGCCATCAGCAAAAAAAGCAACCCAAAATACCAAATTCAGGTGGGGGATGCTAAAATCAAGCAGGTACAAAACTTTAAATACCTGAGAAGTGTTCTAACAGAAGACGGAAAGTGCGACACAGAGATCCGAAGACGAATTGGCATGACAAATGACGCGTTCCAGAAGTTGAGTAGAGTATCAAGAGACAGGAAAAGTTTGCTAGAAACAAAGAAGAGAGTACTGGATTGCTATGTGATGCCAGTTCTTCAATATGGCAGTGAATGCTAGATATTATCATCAAAGGTGAAAAAAAATCTTGAAGCTACTGAAATATGGACCTACAGAGGGATGCTGCGGATATCATTGATTGAGCATGTGAGTAATGATGAGGCTTTGGAAAGGATGGAAACGAAATGGAAATTAATACTGGGCATCAGGAAGAGACAGTTAAAGTTTCTGAGACATGTGATGAGGAAGGCGGGCTTGGAGAACCTATTACTAACACTTCAGATAGAGGGAAAAAGAGACAAGGGAAAACAGTGGATAATCTATTTAAAGGGCCTGATCAGGTGGATGACAGAATGAGAGTTGTGTGGTGTAACAGGAGAAAGCGTGCTAAGAGCCACCAGGGATAGGGAGACGTGAAAGACCATGATCGCCTACGTCCTGAAAGAACAAGGCACATAGAAGAAGTAGATTCATGCATGAACTGAACAATCATCGTTGATTTTCGAAATCTTCTCTTTTCCAATCTTTTCACTCTTTTCTTTTTTCTTTTTCTTTTTTTTTCTCAATTGGAGCAGATAGACTAAACTATCGCCCGGTTCACATTCCACCCACGTCTATTGAACAGGTGAAGAGGATCATCCCTTGTTCCCTGTTTAGGATGTGGTTTCCGGCTTTCTCTTTTCCAATCTTTTCACTCTTTTCTTTTTACTTTTTTTTCAATTAGAGTAGATAGACTAAACTATCGCCCGGTTCACACTCCACCCACGTCTATTGAACAGGTGAAGAGGCTCATCCCTTGTTCCCTGTTTAGGATGTGGTTTCCGGCTTTCTCTTTTCCAATCTTTTTACTCTTTTCTTTTTCAATTGGAGGAGATAGACTAAACTATCGCCCAGTTCACACTCCACCCAGGTCTGTTGACCAGGTGAAGAGGCTCATCCCTTGTTCCCTGTTTAAGATGTGGTTTCCGGCTTTCTCTTTTCCAATCTTTTTACTCTTACGTAGCCCACTGCGCATCAGTGTCGTTACCGCCTTGCTCGGGGTGATATGATTAAAAAAAAATGTTCAACACAAAATTATAAGCATGGCATTAGCTTTGCAGATAGTGTCACGAATAATTTATTTCGCTCCAAGCTTAACTTATGTTCCACGTCAATGAATAAATATCGACGACGGGTTTCAAGTGGGTTAGGAATGTACTCCAGATAAAATAATCTAGATTTGGCATTTTAGAGAATCACTGAAAAGAACGAGAGATGGTGTATTTTCTCGAAGACGAAATTTTCCGCTTTTTTACTGGGTACATTTGTTATATATCGCCGTATGACGACAAAACAACAAACACGCATATATAAAAATATAAGGTTATATTTTTATTAATGACGACGAACTGTGTGGAATAGAGAACGGAAAGGGTGAGTGCGCATATAGAATGGCTGACGGGAGTGTAGTCTGCCTGTGTTGTCTCTCTCTGCTTCCACCGGCCGTTCTCTGCTACTCCTCTACTGCTACTGGCGAATCCGTGTGCCGAGGTCTTTTTATAATCTTCCAGAACCGGGACTTTTTCTTCCGGTTTTGCCTCGCCCACGCACGCTTACGTAATTCTCAGAGACACCTGTTCTGTTTGCCTCTGTAGTTATTTCCGCTGCTGCCGGAAATAAGGTCAAACGACATCCGTTCCTTTCAACGACCGGAAACACCCTCGCTTGCATCAGCCTTCCTCGGGTGGGGACAGATTGTTATATTACACATTATGGAATGTACGCTGTGGTTTAGTGGATATTAGCACGGAAAGTGATATCGGGGAGCCGTGTTCTAATTCCAGTTGAATTCGTTGCATTCACTTACGCAGAAATACCCTCGCAAAAAGTATTAATCCCTCTCTTCCCTCCAGTAATAGGTGAAATAACAGTACAGATTGGGTTCTATAGCATTGGCTGGCAACAAGTCTAACGCTAAAAGTAATGGCAACCTACTGTGGGATAATCTTCTGCCCAGCCGATCATGTCTCTTTCGAGACTTGATTACCTTAGTGTGTATCAAGTATTTCACTTCACTGACTTTATAGAAAAAACAGAAAAACGAGTTTTTGTATTCTTTTTTTTCCTTAATTGTTTACATGTAAACACGCACATACCTATTTTACCATAAACTGCATCCGGCAGCAATGTCTCTGATTGGAAGATTGGGAGAAGCAGGGAACCACCTCTTAATTGCTGTTGTTACCAGGTCCACCTTGACCCGGGGTGGTAGGTCCTGTTAAGGTCTCTGCTATGGGTGAATAGGTTATCCAAAACCTGGATCAGAAAACTATGGAAATATAAAAATAGACTTTCATAATAAAAATTCCTGGCGTACGTTTTTGAAAGAAAAAAAATTGCCAGCAATACATCTTTCAAGGAAAAAAGTATCATCAGCAATACATTTTTGAGGAAAACTAAAATATTGCCAATGTTATGGTACCCTCCTACGAGGAATGAACTCTTCCTCTTTCTATATAGCTGCATGACTTCTAAAGAGGAGTTGAGAGCAGTTACTAGTAGTCAAATCCAGCAGTGAATGACAGCTACTGGTTAAGCAGCGTAATAATACTTCCGGACTTACTTATATCTATATATATATCTACTCTTTATCAACACTTTTTGGAATATCTTGTTTATACTAATACACTATTTTGAAGATACCATCTTGTTCCTTGTCTTACTTCCGGCACAAACCGGTCACTATTATGTATTATATTGTTATGTAGTAATTAGTTGGGGGATCAGTTTATTACTTCATAACGATAGAAAACCTGTCCCCCACTTTATGTCCAGTAGAAGCTTTAATCATGATTCCAACTATTATATTCAGTCAGTCAGTTGAGTGCCATACGTGATACACGCTTGGGCGATCATGTCTCTTTCGAGACATGACTGACTGGGCAGAAGACTATCCCGAAGTAGGTTGCCATTACTTTCTGCGGTAGACCGGTGGCCAGCCAAGGCTATATAAACCAATCTGTTCTATTTAACCCATAACTTGACGGAAGAAACGGATTAATATATTTCCCAAGTGTATTTGCGCGTAAGTGAATGTGTGGTGATACCGACCGAGCATAGCGAGGGACCGGATGTTTGTACCCTCACAACCAAAAAGCAAATGACCAAAAGTCGTCGGTGCGCATCCGGGTTCGCGCAGATGTTCCGGTTGAAAACTAAAAATTAATTAAATATTAAATTTCCAGTTCGCGAGCCGATGCGAATTTTATTTATCTGCCAATGGGAAGCCCAGAATCAAATACGGATATGAATTCCCAAATGATCTGCTGCGATCCAAAAAGAAGATATAAAAAGCCGATACAGAAAGCATCGCTAAACAGACCGAGACAGACCGACGCAGGCCGACACGTAGGGACTGACTAGAGAGAGAAGAGTGTAATCAGTATCCCCTTGACCTAAGTTAAGTGGCTTACTATCCTAGCCTCCCTTCTCTCTCATCTTATCTTTCGCTGTCTCAAAACTACTTTCTGACCTGAGGAGATGATACAACTTGCGACGAAGTTTCGCCGCAACTACACAACAGACAGCAATGCGTTTCTGGAAAGAGAGTACATACTAGCAATACATATGATTCAATTAAAGAAAAAGCACTTTAGAAAATTACGCCAAAGAAAACTGATCTACAAACTTATTTCTCATAAAGAATATATATTCTATTCATACAAATCTATTATAAAATCTTGTCGGCATTAAATAACTCATTGAGGTTGATATGTCGTAAAATAAACTAAACAAAACTAAAATTATTATACCAGCAACCTTTTAAATTTCATAGATCAGTGGTAATTTATAGAAGCCACAGATCAGTGGTAATTTATAGAAGCCACCCACTCTGATGTCTTAGGCGAAACTCCGGTCGACATAATTCTACTCGTATATTTCAAAAATTGTATAAGATATATTTGGCATTCATTTATATTAGGGATCTGAGATAGGTTATAGCGTTGCTCTTTCACCGGTAGCTCTGTAATGAGAAGAAATGAAATGCGTTCAAATCATTCGATATTATTTTTATGAGGCCTTTGCCCTCGTCTTCCTGCCAAGATAAAAAGAATGCCATCATTGAAACCGAGTAACCAGCATTTACGTTCTAAAATGACGCTAAAGTTTTCCTTCGCTCTACGATCTTTCAAGTACATTATTCTCTTTGCTTCGGCTTCTCTCTATTTCTGCTTCTTTCTTTATCTGTTTCTGTCTGTTTCTCTCTGCCTCTCTCTCTCGCTCCCTCTCCTTCTCTCTGTTTCTGTTTCTCTCTGTTCCTCTTTGTTTCTGTCTGTTGATCTCTTCTTTTCTCTGTTTCAGTCTGTTTCTGTTTCTCACTGCTTCTTTCTGTTACTGTTTCTGTATGTTTCTCCCTGCTACTCTCTGCTCCTCTCTTTTTCTGTCCCTTTCTGTTTCTCTCTGCTTCTCTCTCTCTTTCTGTCTGTTTCTCTCTTTTTCTCTCTGTTTCAGTTTGTTTCTGTTTCTCCCTGCTTCTCTCTCTCTCTTTCTGTCTGTTTCTGTCATTTTCTCTCTGTTTCAGTCTGTTTCTGTTTCTCCCTGCTTCTCTCTGTTACTGTTTCTGTCTGTTTCCCTCTGCTTCTCTCTGTTTCTGTCTGTTTCTCTCTTTTCCTCTCCGTTTCTGTCCTTTTCTGTTGTTCTTTGCTTCTCTTTGTTTCTGTTTTTCTAAATTACTGCTTTTCTTTGTTGCCGTTTCTAGAGAGTGCTTTAATCTCTGCTTCTTTCTGTTTCTTTTTTCTCTGTTTCTGTTTCTCTCTCTTTCTACTTCTCATTGTTTCTGTTTGTTTCTGTTTCTCTCTGTTTCTTTTTTCTCTGTTTCTGTTTCTCTCTCTTTCTACTTCTCATTGTTTCTGTTTGTTTCTGTTTCTCTCTGTTTCTTTTTTCTCTGTTTCTGTTTCTCTCTCTTTCTACTTCTCATTGTTTCTGTTTGCTTCTGTTTCTCTCTGTTTCTTTTTTCTCTGTTTCTGTTTCTCTCTCTTTCTACTTCTCATTGTTTCTGTTTGTTTCTGTTTGTTTCTGTTTCTCTCTGTTTCTGCTTCTATGTGTCTCTCACTTTCACAGGCGGAAGCAGGGAATTTTAGAAGTTTTTTTTTTTTATCTAGCCGAATTGATTTACAGTCTTTTTTTTTTTTCGATCACTTTTGTAAGTAGATATTATATACTGCGATATTGGAAAATCTGCCAGGAATGTTGAATTGTCGGCGCAAAACTGTGGATGACCTTGCGATCAAAGCACTCTCTAGACGTCGTGGTGAATTACTTTCTCCTTTGGTCAGAGTAGTATTAAAACTGTAGTGAGTATCTTTCAGTCAGTCAGTCAGTTAAGAGCCATACGTGATACACGCTTTGGGCGATCATGTCTCGAAAGAGACATGCCTGACTGGGCAGAAGATTATACCGCAGTAGGTTGCCATTGCTTTCTGTGGTAGACTGGTTGCCAGCCAAGGCTATAGAACCCAGTCTGTCCTGTTATTTGACTCATAGCTAGATAGAGAAGAGATGCATTATATTGTTATGTAGCAATTAGTGGTGGGATAAGTTTATTACTTCATAACGATAGAAAACTTGTCCCCCACTTTATATCCAGTAGAAGCTTTAATCATGATTCCAACTATTATATTCAGTCAGTTAGTTGAGTGCCATACGTGATACACGCTTGGGCGATCATGTCTCTTTCGAGACATGACTGACTGGGCAGAAGACTATCCCGAAGTAGATTGCCATTACTTTCTGCGGTAGACCGGTTGCCAACCAAGGCTATATAAACCAATCTGTTCTATTTAACCCGTAAATGGAGGGAAGAAACGGATTAATATATGTCCCGAGTGTATTTGCGCGTAAGTGAATGTGTCGGGATACCGACCGAACATAGCGAGGGACCGGATGTTTGCACCCTCACAACCAAAAAGCAAATGACCAAAAGTCGTCGGTGCGCATCCGGGTTCGCGCAGATGTTCCGGTTGAAAACTAAAAATTAATTAAATATTAAATTTCCAGTTAGCGAGCCGATGCGAATTTTATTTATCGGCCAATGGGAAGCCCAGAATCAAATACGGATATGAATTCCCAAATGATCTGCTGCGATCCAAAAAGAAGATATAAAAAGCCGATACAGAAAGCATCGCTAGACAGACCGAGACAGACCGACGCAGGCCGACACATACGGACTGACTAGAGAGAGAAGAGTGTAATCAGTATACCCTTGACCTAAGTTAAGTGGCTTACTATCCTAGCCTCCCTTCTCTCTCATCTTATCTTTCGCTGTCTCAAAACTACTTTCTGACCTGAGGAGCTGATACATCAAAGACATTCCTTACTTACAACGCTCCCACATTCCTAAGCATTAATTCTCTTTTCAGCATTTTATTGCCATGAACATTTTAACGTCCGTTGGACCTATACTTTAAGTATTACTTTAATTGTAAAATCCTTAATTGATATGTGTATATATAAAATGTTATTTTCTACTCAATTTGCTTTTCTTGATTTATAATCATTCTATGAATAATAGTGGGCTATCTACAACGAGGCCAAATTCTGTTAATCTGCAACAACATACTACTACCCTTCAATAGAACGGACTCTCCACTAGAAACTGGAAAAGAATGGATAATCAGTGATAAATGTAAGGAATTCAACTGGAATTCGAACTCGGTTACCCGAGTTCTCATTCCGAGACGATATCCACTGCACCACAATGCACATCTTTAGTGCTCTTATAATCTTATATTTACATTCTTTGAGGTTTCTCCTATGTATTTTTGTGACAATTATTTATAGCAAATGAAATAAAATCCTTCTTCAATTTGTAGCTTCTTTTTTTTTAAGACTGACTAGGTTTTATTTATTATTTTGAAGGCGGTGTCCCTCAAGGCTCTGTTCTAGGTCCTACGCTCTTCTTTCTGATCTACATTAATGATCTCCCTGGTACCATAAGATCCCAAGTAGGTATGTACGCCGATGACACCACAGTTTATTCTCGCCTCGATCAAAAATCTGGTGTGGGCGACAAAGCTAGCCTTGCAGCCAACAACATAATGGGCTGGCTTCAAAAAACGAAAGTTTTTGTGTAGTGATACTATGAATTTATAAAAACATTGTAACAACCATTACAGTATATATATATATATATATATTGATATATATATATATATATTGATATGTAAATTTAATATATATATATATTGATATGTAAATTTAAAATAAAAATGAATGTATCGGAAAAGGAGACTATATATATATATATATATATATATATATATATATATATATATATATACAGTATTTGTTCGATTATTATTTTTTGATCGATACTCATATTTAAGTAGATATTCTGTTTTATAATCAAACAGTATATATATTTATTTTTACCAGCCTGATTATTTACGATAATTTTTTTAAAGTAAATATGTGTCATTCGGCAAGATTCGAACCTGCGACCCATATCTACCTAGAGGAAGCCACCAATTAATCTGGCGCGTTTTAGGCCTCTCGATCACGAATGAACAACAGTCTAAACGAAGTCATTTGTTGACAAATTTGTTAGATATTAAATTAGCACCCTTTATAATTTACTCAAAAAATAATGTTCAAACAAATACTTTCAAATTCTCGGTTGTTTGTAACCAATTTCGTTAATCTTTGTTATATATATATATATATATATATATATATATATATATATATATATATTTGAAACAATATATAAATAGATATGTACTTAACATTATATAGGGGGCGTTTATGGCATAGTAAGAAAAATTTCGACCCCATTATTATGACTTTTTATTATGCACTTAAGAATATTTATTAAGTAAACCACACCAGCCACACCCACTGAGGTTTCGGCTCTAATCCCCACATATAGTTAAAAAGCTTCATCACATTTTTTATGCGTTATAGATGCTGCATTGCTTTACACCATTTCACATCCATTCATTTTTTTTTTCACTCTACGGTTTCGCTTTAACTGGAAACAACTATTGCTTTTTAGTCTTTCGTGCCAACGTCCAAAGAGTTTGAGCTCCAGGACCATGGATTAGTTTTAAAGCTTTCATTACACCCAAGCAACGCCGGGCTTTATTGCTAGTATTTCTATAGAGAGAGAGAAAAAGAGGGAGAGAGAGAGTAACCATAAAAGCATAAAATAAACTTGGAACTCAATGCCAAAGTCTAAAGATCCTTATTTTATAATCGTTTCTTTCCAAGCAAAGCAGTACTGCAACTGGTTTGCAGAAGGTTGCAGTGAAGGAAAGAGAAAAAATAGAGAGAATAAGGTACTGGGGATGTCGAAGAAAGGACAGAGGAAAATGGGAATGAAGGAGATAGAAGATGGCAATAGACGTTGCTCTTTGAAGATTGTAGCCATCAAAAAAGCAATTATATGAAAGGGAGTTCCACAGGCGGGAAGTGCGAATAAATGGTAGAGTAGAAGTGGCGGTTACATTTGACTATTTTGACGGTAAAAGGATGGGACCTACTTGCCAATCTAGTAGCACGAGGAAGTTCATGTGGTGGGGGCATCAGGGAAAGAAGCTCGTCAGAGCGGAAGCCGTGAAAATATTTGTAGAAAAGGTAGAAGGAAGCCACATCCCGCCGGTGAGAAAGTGACTGAAGTCGAGCTGCTATATCGTTATCGATTACATCGCAGATCTTTCTTTGGATTTTGCCGAGAACCTCGAGATGTATAGCAAGAGTACCCGTCTAGATATGGCAACAGTATTCAATATTACAAAAACCTGCTACTCAGAGTTTTATAGGATACAAATCCTACATCATCCATCAACTCACTAAAACACACAGTAAAATTGCACACCCGCAAAATCGAATCTAAACGACTAAAAGTATTTTGGAAAAACCCAACTATAACAGACAATATAAAATTGCACACCTGCAAAGGTGAATTTAATCGACTAAAAACATTTCATTAAAGCTTTCATTACACCCAAGCAACGCCGGGCTATACTCCTAGTATGCAATATATATATATATATATATATATTAATGCAGGTTTCATTGAATAATATAGACAAGTTTTGTCTGTTAATTTTGTGTGGGATCCGTTTGTACTGTCTGATATACTTGATGGTGATATCAAGGTGGTGATGGTTTGTTGTATATATATATATATATATATATAAATCCAAATTCGGATAGCCATATCCGATTCAAGAAAATATGAATTTTTTAATCTGTTGTAAATATTGATTCTGTAGATAAATAAATTTAATTACGTTAAGCACTTTGACTAGATCAATGTTAATATTTAATATTAATATGATCCTTTGGGATTTATCTGGAAGTCCTTTTTTCGGATTTTTTACCTATATATATATGTATATATATATATATATATATAGGTAGGATTTTTGAAAAAAACGTCTTATATTAAATACAGACAGACAAGGAAGATTTGATGTTTTTTCTAGCATCCTTTCGTTTTTACTTTTTGTAAAAGTAAGTGGGTACATAAATTTTCCATAATTTACATTGTGCCAAGCGCTTTCGGTCACTTTTTTTAGTCATTTTAAAATGGTTTTGCTTTTGGTGCTCTTAGCTTTTACTCATGTTTTGGCTGAAGTTGTATTTTATTATTGTGTTGTTTTGAAGAGAGGCATTTATTCGGCACCATAACGAGTTAAACGCGGTTGGAATTTATTTTTTTAAATTTTTAGCATTTTATTTCTGCTGTTAAAGGAGGTGAGATTGGTCGTAAAAGATAGACGTTTAATGTACCGGGCCTATCTACCAGCGAGATGGTTCCCGTAATGGGATTTATATAGAATGTTAGTGTTTTTGTTCTGAATGTTTCTTAAAGTGTTCTTGTAAATTGTGAGTTCGGCAGATGTTTTCATTGCACTTTGACCTGATAAGTGACACGCATATACACGATATCTATATGTATGGTTTCTATTTTGCCCTCTATCCTCTCTCTCTCTCGCTCTCTCTCTCTCTCTCTCTCTCTCTCTCTCTCTCTCTCTGTATGTGTATGGCGGGATAGAGAAATGAAGGCAGATTGATGACTTGTTTTCAAGTCAGTCAGTTAAGCGCCACACGTGATACATGCTCGGGCGATCATGTCACTTTCGAACCATGACTGAGTGGCAGATTTTTCCACGGTAGGTTGCCATTTCTTTCTGCGGTAGACTGTTTACCAACCAAGGCTATAGAACCCAATCTGTCCTGCTATTTAACTCATAGCTGGAGGGAGAAGAGATGAATTAATACCTTTATTAAGAGTATTTTAAGTGAATGCAACGAATTCAATTTGAATTCGAACACGGATTTTTTGTTACAAGTACCTTTCCACTCCACTGCAATGCACACCAGTGTTTCCATTTCTTTTCTGAATACAACAATGTTAACAGAAAACAACGTAGCAACTTGGAGTATTGTTGCATGCCATTACGTCAAGGTTAGAAATTCCCTTTTATTTATAGCATTGCCAGGGAAAGCCCGACATTTTTTTACCTTTACGATTTGCATTTTTAACAGCATACCTGTACGCTCACACCTTCCCATCCAATAGCTGTCTTTCTTTGTGCATTCACTTCATTTTCCATCTGTTTTTCATATACTTAGTGTGCTATAAACGTGCTGCATTCTTTTTAATGTCAAGCCCCTGCTATTTTGGGGTTGCGTACGAGGCAATAAGTCTTCTAATGCGCGAGGGACATGTGAGCACTGATATAGTTATTTCTGGGAGACGATGCGATGCGTAATAACGGTAGAACTGCGTGGCGGCAGATGGGAAGGGGAAGTTTAAAAATAGAAACCATTTACTTCAGTTTTTTTCTCATCAGCGACAGATCTTTCTTATTTCACAACTAACAACACTTAACCACAATACTGATGGTGGCTTTTCTCTTTAAATGGAGTTCCTCACTATGAGCGGGAAACATACACTTTGTATGACGTAACCCCTTTAATCAAACATTTTTATTATACAATCATCATTCAGCCAAAAAAGAATTTTGTTGAGGGATTTCTATGAACCTATCAGCTGTACTATGTCTACAATAATTGTTGTTTCTACTGTGTATCTGGAGATTCTTATCACAATCCTAAGTATCAGCTATGTTATCGATCCTGATCTGGTATCTCAGCTTCAGTTACTGTCCCATCGCTGTAAAGTATCTTCCCTTTTCTATAAATACTTTCATAATAATTATTCTGATGGTGAGATGCTGGGTATGCCGGTAAACGACATGCAGCAGTAAGGCCTCTGATTGGGAGATTATGGGAGCAGGGAGTCACCTCTTAATTGCTGTTGTTCCTAGGCTCATCCTGACCCGAAGTGGTAGCATCTGTTAGGGTCCCAGTATTAGGCAAATAGGTAAAACACTATGAAAGTATAATAGTAGACTTTTATAGAAATATATATATATAAAAATAGATTTTTATTGCCATAATACAATTTTGAAAGAAAAAATCATTACCAGCGATACATTTTTCAATACAAAACTAAAAGGCATCTTCAGTTTTCTAAAATTAAAAAAAAGTTTTTTCATCAAATTCTGACGAAATCTACATTCTCACTATAACCGAACATTAAAAAAATATCTTAACTCAACCTTTTTGACATTAAATGACCCACAGAGGTTGATATGCCGTTAAAAAAACTCAAAAAATACTGATGGTGATTTTCTAAGCTTGACACAAGATAGAAATTATAGAACAACCAGTGAGGATCAAAATCAGTCGTAATTGATGCAGCCGGATAAGTTTACTAAGAATTTCAACACGTCGAGGCGTCGTAAATAATTTACTAAGTGAAGCTTAGTTGTCACAGAAAGACAAAAGGTGCATCCAGTGAGGATCGAACTCACTACTAAGACATAACTGATCTAGCGAGACAATCTTCCTAACTATTACACAACGTCGAAGTGCCTAAATGACTTTCTAAGCGTAGCTTATATATGACACAAGGCCAACAGTATAGACCACCGAGTGAGGATCGAATTCCTCATTCAACCATAATTACTCGAATAAGAGAATCTTACTAACCATTACACCACACGGAAATGCCCAAAGGATTTTCTAAGCGTAGCTTATGTGTGACACAAGGCCAAAACTTTGGGATATTCAGTGAGGATAGAACTCACTATACAGCCATAACTGAATTGGCAAAAAAAGTTCGCTTGCCATTACATCACGTCAAGGGACCCAAATAATTTTCTCAACGAATCCTTGTTGTGGCACAAGGCTTAAAGTAAAACGCACCCAGCAAACTATGAAGTCGTAACAAGCTGGCTAACAATTATACCACGTGCAAGTGCTCAATGATGACTATTCTGATGAGCTTGCCTCGTGAGCTTTGTTGTCTTGACTTCAAGAATTTAAGCATAGTACTTGATTTCCATTAGGTATCATCAGCTTTCTGTTGAAATTGGTAAGTGTAAGTTATGCTAATGGTTTACTCTCTTGCACTTCTCGATTGTGGAACTCTCTTCAGACTTCTTACTTTCCTACCATCTACAATCTTCAAAAATATTAATGCCACAATAATCATCTTCGGTCTCTTTGAATCCTGTTCTTTCTCTTCAGTAAGTATCTGCTTCTTGGTGGCTTTATCATCTTGCTTGAGATGAAATGAAAAGACATATGCTGAAAAATAAAAGAACGATTTCGATCAGTTCTTTGAGGAATATTTCGGTATCTCGAAAGTATTGGAATTGGAAATAGCGTCACATGTAGAAAAACATGTCATCACATCTCCACAATCTTTTAGATTATTCGAATGAGCCAGTTGCTCCTTATAGCTTTAGGCTGTAGGGTTTCCTCTAGTTTTCAGCAATTCCATTTTGAACCCACGAAAAGCAGAAAATTGCAACCAACAATAGTTTCCATTTATACTGAGATGCTGAAGGATGACAGGTAGCTAGCTATGATTTTCTTTATTTTGGAATCTCATAATAAATCTGTTTTCTTTCTGTTATGTAGTTCGATAGAAAATTGCTGAGAATATGCGAGCAATGAAGAAGTTTTCAGAAAAATAGGAACAAAAACAAAGGCTGAAATTAGAATCAGAAAGAGTCATCACAAAGAGAGGAAACAAGGCTTGGAGAATTTGACACGCACATGACATATAATAGACAAATGGAGTTGATGGAAAAAGTGAGTAGCACACCTAAGGAGTTTACGTAATTGGATGGCAGAACAGGAGTGCAAGGTATAGTTAAAAACACTTACGGCTATAAAAGATAAGAAGTTGTGGAGAATCATGAATCTGAAGAAACACGACACATAAAAGTAATTCCTGCAGAACTAATTTTCCAAACACTGGAATTTTTTATCTGAAAATTGTAAATGAGCCAACATTGAAGAACAGTGAAAACTTCCAATGTAATTCTAAGATTTTTCTAGCATTTTTAGAAAAACGATTACGTATTAAACTTAAATTCCTATTGAGCATCATCAATATAAATGTTTATAAGTATAGAATTAATGTTTGCACTTATACCTCATTTACACTGTGATCAGTTTTTTCATGGGTTTGACGATAAACTACATCCGGCAGCAACGCCACTGATAGGAAGGTTTTGAGAAGCGTGGAACCACCTCTTAATTGATGTTATTTCCAGATCCACTTTGACCTAGAGTGTTAGGGTCCCAACTATGAGCAAATAGTTAACTCCCAAACAGGGTTAAAAGCACTATAAAAGCATATATATATATATATATATATATATATATATATATATATAAATTAAAAAAGGATTAATTCAATGATGTTAAATGACCATTTCGATATGAAGATCCCCACGGGGGATAACACATCACCTCAGCAACAGAAAAATCCTTTCAGAAACTGGAGAAAAATCAGTCTAATTTTCCTTTTTAAATAGATTTGCAAAGAAATTAAAAAAAAAAAGAAAAAGGAAAAAAAGAAAAAAAAAGAAAAAGAAGATAAAACAAAATAAAATCAAATAAACAAGAAAAGAAACAATAGACATCGTCTGGGTTCTTGTTTATTTGATTTTATTTTGTTTTAGCTTTTTCTTTTTTCTTTTCTTTTTTTCCTTTTTCTTTTTTCTTTCTTTTTTTTTCAAAAGGAACAAGTAATACATCTTATAAAAAACAATTTTAAATTTACAAGAACATTAAATTTCTGCTTTGAATGACCCATAAGGTGTTGATATGTTGCTAAACAGAGTTTTTATCTATTTATTATACCCAAGCAATAAAAATGTAAGCAACCAAGATAAATGAATAAATAATATGATGAATTTCAGATGAACTTAGCTCACTGGTGCCCCCTATATATGAATTTACTCAAGCCACAAGATTAGCAACAAGGTGCCAACCTTTTACTGTGAAACCAATAAAATGTAAACGCAAATTCTACTCCACCAGCTTCTTTTCTCGCACTTCCCGCCTGTGGAATTCCCTTCCATTTACTTGCTTCCCCGACAGCTACAATCTCCAAGAATTTAAATGTAAAGTCAATAGTCATCTCCTATCTTACTAACTTGCATCCTCTCTCTCATGTTCCTTTCACCATCCGCTTCAGTCTCATCAGTATTCTCATCCTTCTCCTACCCACTTCCTGACACCCCCCATAACCTCTCACTCTTTCTCATAAATTTCCTTCTATGTAACCCCCTGCAAAACAGTGGCAGTAAAATGCCCTGCTTGAGGCGACATGATTATAAAATAAAAAATAAATAAAAATAAACTGACGTCGCAATTAGCTGTTTGCGTTGTTTACATTTATATTATAGTTATACGATATTGGTTTCTTATGCTTTTTTTAGGTTTGAGTTTAGACTATTTTTAGACTATTTTTAGACTATTTTTAGACTATTTTTAGACTATTTTTGCGATTATGAAAACTCTGTGATAAAGTATTATAAACGAACAGTATGTATTTTATTTAGCATTATCGAAAAACACTTGACAAAGAGATATTAATTTTTCCTTAACCCTCTAGGGCCATTCGTATCATATTTGATACAGTATTTCCCTATAAGGAAACATTTGGTATTTCCCTATAAGGAAACATTTGGTATTCATTGACTGAGCAGTCAGTACTGCTTTCATTTGAAATTTATAAAATATTTCTCTTAAAAAATTTTTCAGGAAAATATTTCTTTCAAGGCTTGTTTTCATTTTCTTATATTATTAAGTAGTAATTAGTGGGGGATCAGTTTATTACTTCATGACAATAGAAAACCGATCACCCACTTTATGCCCAGTGGAAGCCTTAACCCTCTAGGGCCATTCGTATCATATTTGATACAGTATTTCCCTATAAGGAAACATTTGGTATTTCCCTATAAGGAAACATTTGGTATTCATTGACTGAGCAGTCAGTACTGCTTTCATTTGAAATTTATAAAATATTTCTCTTAAAAAATTTTTCAGGAAAATATTTCTTTCAAGGCTTGTTTTCATACTGTATCAAATATGATACGAATGGCCCTAGCGGGTTAATAATATAATATGATTAAGGCTTCTACTTGTCATAAAGTGGGGGATCAGTTCTATATTGTTATGAAGTAATAAACAGATCCCCCACTAATTACTACTTATCCCTCTAGAGCCATTCGTATCATATTTGATACAGTATTTCCCTATAAGGAAACAATTGGTATTTCCCTATAAGGAAACATTTGGTATTCATTGACTGAGCAGTCAGTACTGCTTTCATTTGAAATTTATAAAATATTTCTCTTAAAAAATTTTTCAGGAAAATATTTCTTTCAAGGCTTGTTTTCATACTGTATCAAATATGATACGAATGGCCCTAGCGGGTTAATAATATAATATGATTAAGGCTTCTACTTGTCATAAAGTGGGGGATCAGTTCTATATTGTTATGAAGTAATAAACAGATCCCCCACTAATTACTACTTATCCCTCTAGGGCCATTCGTATCATATTTGATACAGTATTTCCCTATAAGGAAACATTTGGTATTTCCCTATAAGGAAACATTTGGTATTCATTGACTGAGCAGTCAGTACTGCTTTCATTTGAAATTTATAAAATATTTCTCTTAAAAAATTTTTCAGGAAAATATTTCTTTCAGGGCTTGTTTTCATACTGTATCAAATATGATACGAATGGCCCTAGAGGGTTGATAATATAATATGATTAAGGCTTCTACTTGTCATAAAGTGGGGGATCAGTTCTATATTGTTATGAAGTAATAAACAGATCCCCCACTAATTACTACTTATCCCTCTAGGGCCATTCGTATCATATTTGATACAGTATTTCCCTATAAGGAAACATTTGGTATTTCCCTATAAGGAAACATTTGGTATTCATTGACTGAGCAGTCAGTACTGCTTTCATTTGAAATTTATAAAATATTTCTCTTAAAAAATTTTTCAGGAAAATATTTCTTTCAAGGCTTGTTTTCATACTGTATCAAATATGATACGAATGGCCCTAGAGGGTTAATAATATAATATGATTAAGGCTTCTACTTGTCATAAAGTGGGTGTTCAGTTCTATATTGTTATGAAGTAATAAACAGATCCCCCACTAATATGATACGAATGGCCCTAGAGGGTTAAACCAGTTATTCAAAAGTGTATACTTTGATATCTACCACGTGAAACAACGATGAAAATAAAATGAGAAAAATATGGTATATGATTTTGTTTTTACGCAAGAGTTTCTTGAGACATGGTTGTGCAAAGGTAAAAAAAAGTTTGAGAAACGCTGATGCAGATCATTTTCTCAAATTGTAGATCAATGATGCGTTGTTCTGGCAAACCAGACTTGGAAATTAGATCAAATAATGCAAGTAACACCAAATCGTGTCTTAAAAATGATACGTGATACGTAATACGCATGTACATCGAGTTTATATTATTATCCGGGTTGGGAGTCCGTGAGGTGGGTGGGAGCACGAATTAACATCTGCATTGAAAAAGAATTCAGAATGAAATTCCATAGTCACTGTGTCCAATGCAAATACAACAGAGGCCACAAGGCGTAACTGTAACAGAAGTGTGTATATAAATTCCATATAAATTCGTTGTCTGGTCACACACCGTATAGGGGTTGGACGTTTGAAGCAGGAGGCGAATTACACTAATTTCCTTATTTGGTTCGAACCAAATGAATCGAGGTGTGAGACCCGCTACGTGTCCCGGTGAATGAAAAGTAAATCGGTGTGTCCGTGTGTCTGAGAGACAACTGCACTTAGAATTTCATGTGTCCGTGTGTCTGCACGCGTCGGGGGTCAAACGTTGGATCAACGTCCTCGTTTATACTCAATATTAGCGCGAGGAAGCAAATATGTTCCCGCGGCAAAAAAGAATTTAAATGAGCGTTTGTGTGATATTTCTATTGCGCCTGATTAACCCGAGAGCACTAACCATGAGTATATAGTACTCAGACCAAATGACGCCATTTTAATTACAATTTAATTAAATTTTCAGTACCTGACTTCCTTGCCTAAATAATATGTTTTTTAGTTCCTATTAAAGTGAACTCAAAGTACAAATTTTGAAGTGCCTGCATATAAAATATTTCAAATAATAATTTATATTTAATACTTTTTGGATATTTTCAAAATTGGGTAATATACCCATGGTTAGTAGTGATGTAATTTTAATTGATGGTTATTGTTCCAGGGTTAAGAACTAATTCAGGTACGTGTATAGTCAAGTTCTTTTCAATGGGTATTCATATTTGCCAGTGAAGTTTTATGCACGGTGTGCACACACACACACACACACACACACACACACACATATATATATATATATGTGTGTGTATGTATATATGGAGGCACGGTGGATTAAGGAATCGGAGAGCCGAGTTCAATTCCAGTCGAGTTCGTTACCTTCATTTATATACACTGCTTCCCTGATAGCTACAATCACCAAGAGTTTAAAGGTAACGTCAACTGACATCTTTTATCCCCTTGATTTCAATCATTTTCTTACCCTTCCCCACTCTTTTGAATCTTGTCCCTCTTTCTTTGCGCTCTTCTCTCATGTAAACCCCTGCGCACCAGTGGCAGTACTGCCTTGCTTAGGGTGAATCAATTAAAATAGATACGGCCGATATATCTAAATAATGTTAATAACTGTGTTTATACACATGCACATACACACATAAACACACGCACACGTTAACACACATACACATTATGTATATTGCTACGAATACAATTTAGTTTGAATACTGCTGAAGGGAGTGAATTAAATTATAACGCAAGATAATTTTATACAAAGAGGAAATTTATATTAACACACAAAAATATTTACCAAAAACACAGATATAAGGTGACAGAATTATATAATAACGGACACTAGAACGGGTTCAACTTTGTACTAGTTTTACACAATATTCAACGGAAAATAAGTGGTGGGTCTAACGAGGAAGATATTTGGAGGAAGTTTAGGATGGAAAGTGGTCATTTAACGCGGCTAAAGAATATATATATATATATATATATATATATATATATATATATATTCAAATATCAAAATGTTATAAATAGTTTGTGACATGAAGTCATAGTTTTATGAAATTGTTTCTAACGGCCTTAAAAACTTGATGATGGCTATAACAACCGAAACAATATAATGTTAGCTACCCCACAATAAATCCATATTTTGTTGTTTCTCAAATATTATATTTTTTATCTCACATTGTCGGAATTTATTTTCCATTTCCCTTAATATATATATATATATATATATATATATATATATATATATATATATATATATATATATATAAAATTTATTTTCCATTTCCCTTAATATATATATATATATATGTATATATATATTAAATTTATTTTCCATTTCCCTTAATATATATATATATATATATATATATATATATAAAATTTATTTTCCATTTCCCTTAATATATATATATATATATTAAATTTATTTTCCATTTCCCTTAATATATATATATATATATTAAATTTATTTTCCATTCCCCTTAATATATATATATATATATTAAATTTATTTTCCATTTCCCTTAATATATATATATATATATATATATATTAAATTTATTTTCCATTTCCCAATATATATATATATATATATATATATATATATATATATATATATTAAATTTATTTTCCATTTCCCTTAATATATATATATATATATATATATATATATATATATATTAAGGGAAATGGAAAATAAATTCCGACAATGACACAACCCCGTCATGTATGTGTTACCCTCCCTCTCTCCCTTTTGATTCCGATATGTTCTGTGAGTGTCAAATTCTGCAAATGTTCCTTTTTCATTGTGTCGAACAAATGTTAGCTGTGGTGTAGTCAGTTCCTTAGAACGGGTTTCACTTCTCCATTGCCACCCTATT
Organism: Ascarosepion bandense; assembly: GCA_037127315.1. Taxonomy (NCBI): domain Eukaryota; kingdom Metazoa; phylum Mollusca; class Cephalopoda; order Sepiida; family Sepiidae; genus Ascarosepion; species Ascarosepion bandense. Next base: position 167,336 of record JBBBDQ010028572.1, read on the forward strand.
GCTTTCCCAATGTGAGATCAAATAACAAGAAGTCTGAAGGTGAAGTCAGGAAATGGTGAGGATATAAAAACTGCCGAAGGTTGAGAAGTAGGGATGCGAACCTTTGATATATTACGGAAATTAACGAAGATTAACGAAATGATTAACGACAATTTGCAATTATTTGTTTGAACATTATTTTTAATCGATACTCGTATTTAAGTAGATATTCTGTTTATAATCAAACAGTATTATATATTTATTTTTACCGGCTTGATTATTTACGATAAATGTTTGTTAGGAAAATGTGTGTCATTCGGCAGGAATAGATAAATATTGATGTACGATATGTTTCATGGTGTTACTTATTTCCAAAAGCAAAACAAATTGCATTTTATTTCAACTCACCATCGTGTTTCATACTTGGCAAAAAGAGTGTGTGGTATAGAGTTGAGTTTTACGATAAATTACATCCGACAGCAAGGCCTCTGGTCGGGAGATTGGATGTTTTGCGGAGCCTGGAACCACCTCTTAATTCCTGTTGTTCCTAGGTCCAACCTGACCCGGTATGGTAGGAAACGCTAGGGTCGCAGCTATGGGCAAATAGTGAACTTCCCAACAAAAACAAAACACTGTAAATGTATAAAAATTATTTTTATAGAAAATGTCATCAATATGCATTTAGAGTAAAATGACTACTAATGCCTATATTATAGAAAAATGATCAGTAATAAATTTTATAGTAGAATTGCCAATGATATATTTTATAGCAAAAAGTAAAAAAATAAAAAAATAAAAACCTACAATATATTTTATCTGTAGTTAAGGGTATGCAATTGTAATCAAAATATATTTAGTTGAAGCCGTAAAATTGTGTTCAAAATACTTGGTTTTCGATATTAAATAACCGATAGAGGTTGATATGCTGACAAAACAAAACCGACAAATGAACCAACGCGTGTAGTACAAACTCACGTTAACTAACAATCTTGTTAATATTGCAAACAAAAGTAGAAGATATTAACAGATATTAATCTATGTTTAATATTTTCAGATGCATATACTGTTGTAGATATTAGTTTAAATTAATCGGAAAGAAAATTTATGCACCAAAATTCACAATATGGCGTTCTCATGCGAGAAAAACATGTGACGAATTGCTTCTGCGGGCGCGCGCACACAGACACACACAGGAAAATGTATACGCGGACATAGTTGCACATATTCACGTTGTGTGTGTGTGTTTGTGTGTGTGCGTGTGTGTGTGTGTGTGTGTGTGTACGCGTGCTTGGCTTGTGTGCGTGTCTATGTTTAAGTGACTCAAATTTTATGAAAGTATTTAATTTTAAAATTAATAACGCGCTTGGCAGTGGTTTTCACAAATGATTAAAATATATTTTTGATGTGATAAAAGTCGCATCAGCCAGATAAGTGCCATCACGTGACCCACTCTAGGGTGATCATGTCTCGAAAGAGACATAACTGACTTGGCAGAAGATTTTTCCGCTGTAGGTTGACATTACTATCTACGGTAGACTCGTTGCTAACCAAAGTTATAGAATCCAATCTGTCCTCTTATTTAACCTATAGCTGGAGGGAGAAGAGACGGATTAATATCTTAATATCTTACCCAAGGGTTATTGTGTGTAAGTGAATGCAATGAATTTAACTTGTAATTTGAACTCGGCTCTTCGATTTCTCGTTCGGTGCTGATAGCCGCTGAACCACAACGCACAAAATCAGATAAGCAAACATATTTTAGAAAACCAGAAATAGTCATTGCTTTGGGTATTATGTAATTTACACACAATTATATATATTTATGTGTGTGTGTGTGTGTGTGTGTGTGTGTGTGTGTGTGTGTGTGTGTGTGTGTACATTTTTCAGATGCTAAACTGGATATTATGTGCATATCTGTTTTGCTTATTACATATATCAGTCAGTTAAGTGCCGTACGTGATACAGGCTTGGGCGATCGTGTCTCAAAAAGACATGACTGACTGGGCAGAAGATTATCCCGCAGTAGGTTGCAATTGCTTTCTACAGTAGACTGGTTGCCAGCCAAGGCTATAGAACCCAATCTGTCCTATTATTTAACCCTTAACTGGAGGGAAGTGACGGATTAATACCTTTCCCAAGTGTATTTGTGCGTAAGTGAATGCAAATGTATAGATACATATTATATACATTGTGGCATATTATCACTTTATATATATATATATATATTAAGTATGCCTATTAAATCGCTAAAAACAGCATAGTATGAATAAAAAGGTCCAAAACTTAATAAAAACGAATTTTTTCTGCAAAATATAATATTATTAAGAGTAAAGATCAAAGTAATTTTTATTTATTTAAAAAAAATTAATCCTTTCTAACATGTTCGAAATTTTCGCAGAAAATTTTGTTTTGATTTGAGTTAGCGGTTAAACAAAACGTTACGACTGTTTACAATGGAAAAGTTACATCACCCACTGTTTTCCGGTTACAGACACAGTAATTTGAAATTTCTCGCAAAAATCATATAATTGCCGGATTTGAATGAAACATTTAGTACTCATTCACAAAGGAATGTAATTATTTTTGAAAATATTATTTGATAAAAATATTTTTTATCTTCGTTACACACCTCCACGTAAATCAATGAAATTTTAATAAATTTTAATTGGCTGCAAACTATAATTTTATTAGCTAAACGCAAAACTCATTGAAGAATATAAACCATCTATTTTTTTTTCTTTTTTAAATTTTGCAACATTATCCTAAAATCTGCTCCGATGAGTAAAATAAAAAATGCAATAAAACTCTGATATCATTTAATTCGATAAACTTTTAATTGCTTGAGTAAATAATAAAAATTAAGGACATTATTGTCTGAAGATAATCAAAATATTTGATAACTAATGAAATTTTAAAAGAATAGTTTCATTTTTTGTTATTATAACTTATAAAGATGTCAAAATATTTTTAAAATCTGTAAAGAACTGTTGCGGTTAGATTTTTTTTAGTTAAGAATTGATGATTATATTACCTATCGAAAATTGAAGTTTAATAAAAATCGTTCTGCACCCATATTTTTAAAATAATTTAAATATTTTTTGTGCATTTGATGTTTTTTTTGTTTGGAAATTTTTATGTGCAAATTAAAAGGTCAGAGTTTCCTCCCTTACCCGAAAGAAAATTAATACAATTTTGTCCCTTATGAACGCCATACATTTTTATCTCTAATCAAGAAGCTGTCAACAAAATCTTGATTTACGACGCGTACAGGTCAAAAAGTTCAAATTTGTGATTCTGAAATAGTTTTATTCTAAATGAGTAATACTTGTGTAAATCAGATTAATTTAACATGAAATTTTCTAATTTCCCAAAAATAATGTGTCACAGATGTATATTTTGTTTTTGGAAGATTTTTAAAAAGAAAAATTAACTTTTGTTTACAAAAATGTGTCGACCACTCAAAAACGGCGGCAAATTCAAAAATTGAAAAAAAGTTAAAACTTTATATTCCAATCAATATAATTTCTGTTTGAAACAAACCAGTGTATTTTGCTTACTGGAAATCGTAAATTTAATCATTTAGCATTTAATTAAAACTAAAATGAAAGTTTCAAAAGAATTTGAAAAATTTAGTTGAAAGGTAATTATGCAGTTTTTTGAGATTTATTGGAGGTACCTATATTATATAGATTGTGGCATATTATCACTTTATATATATATATATATATATATATATATATATATATATATATATATAATTATGAATTAATTGTACATTGTGACACGGAAATTTCTATATTTCGAGATTCTCTTCATCAGCCAATGTTGGATGGTTGTGCAGATTATTTACATTTAAATGTAAATCATATATATATATATATATATATATATATATATATTAATGATGCATATATTAAGTATGCATTATATATCTATATACATATATATATATTACGTACTTAACATATGCACACATGTATATTCTTGCATATTATATATTACATATGTGTAAATAACTGTTGCAAGCATTATATATAGATATGCTTTCTTATTAAGTTAGTATATATAGACAGACAGACAGATAGATAGATAGATAGATAGATAGATAGATAGATAGATAGAAAGAAAGAAAGAAAGAAAGAAAGAAAGAAAGAAAGAAAGAGTTTATTAAGTGCGTGCCCCGGAAAGGAATGTGTCTATAATTCGAGTTAGGATCATTCTATTTTAAATAAAACTTCTTTTAAAAGCAACAGAACTATATCTTTAAAAATTAAAAAATAAATTTAATAAAAATCAAAAGAAATTAACAACACTTAGCAACAAACTCATTGAAAATGAGACGAAATAGACGGTTGATTTTTTACTCCCCTTCACTCCCGCTAAACGAAAACTGTTAAGAATACTAGAGGAAGTAAATAAGATAGATAGATAGATAGATAGATAGATAGATAGATAGATAGATAGATAGATAGATAGATAGATAGATAATCAAAATTAATTCAGTGAAATATTAAATGTCGTAAGAAAGAAAGGGTTAATTTTTTTTATTCATCCGGCAGTTATTTATTACTGAAACGTTATTTTTTTTTTGGATACTCGTATTTGAATAGACACTCCGTTTATTTAAACAGTATATTTATTTATTTTCGTCTACCATCTTGAATGTTTGAGAAGTATCCAAAATAATATATGCACATATATGCGTATGTACGTATGTATATCTGTGTTTATGTGCGTTTTTATGTTTGTATGTATGTGTATAATATGTTTAGTATCATAAGAAGCGTGTCTATCTATCATACACTACCGGCCATAATTATTAAGCCACCCAAGTGTTTTAAAAAAATGATGTATTTCATATTATTTTATAGTTTTTATTGCCAAGTAAATAATTGTAAATGAAAAAAAGAATGGTTCTTATGTTAATACTGCACAATAACATGTGCATCAAATGAATTTATAAATATTTAATAATTACCTATATTGCAGTTTCATCAATGAAAGTATAGGGGGTATCTCTTATTTTATTCCGTTTGTAGTGAGGGGTAGTAGTATACCGTAGCAGGTTAACGGAATTTGGCCTTGTGGGAAGATAGCCCACTATAATTCATAAAATGATTGTAAAATCAAGAAAGGTAATTTTGAGTATAAAATAACATTTATATATATATATATACATTTCAATTAATGTTTTACAAATAAAGTAATACTTGAAATAAAAGTCCAACGGTGGTTAGAGAGTTCATGACAAATAATGAGTTGAAAGAGATAAAAGAATGTTCATGGAAAATAATGAGCTGAAGGAGATTAAAGGTTTAGGAATGTGGAAGCGTCTTGTAGTTAAAGAATGTTCATTTAGGAGTTGCCAATTAGGGTGATTTGGACGAGTTCATCTTTGCTTCCTTGCCTTGTAAAATTTTGCAAAGTAATAATAACAAAAGAACCATTCTATTTTCATTTAAAATTATCCACTTGGCAATAAATACTAAAAATAGGATGAAATATATAATTTCTTTTAAAAAACTGGGGTTGCCTAATAATTATGTCCGGTAGTGTACGTACTTGTAAAATTGCAAGAAAGAAGAAAAGATGGAAAACATTTCTGCGTATACAAATGTGTTTTATTTTTTTATTTCCCTCCCCCATGTAAATTCTTTAGAGGTCCGGATAAAATTGCAATGTGCCCACCTTGCGCGAGCCACTTTTAGCATAAACATGCTGATATATACAGAATATATATTGCTTGCCGCAGCATGATCTTTTTTTGACACTTTGTTTTCTTTATATTTGGCCTTGCATTATAGCCAAGCTGAGTAAACTATCTATAAACGACTATGCTTTAAGGTAAATACAGCTTTTACTTGCCTACCCGTGCCAAGAATAATACACATGCTTTTAAAATCCATAGAAACGATTGACTCATTTCGAACAGCTATTATATCTGTCTGCATATATACGTTTATTTATGGTCTTTTCCATGACTGAGAGATTTTCCATGGCTCGTATATTTTAGTGTCGGCTTATCTATTATATATTAGCTCTTTCCGGATGTAGCCAGCTCCGTTCCTGAATACTGAGGCAGAAACTAGTTTGAAACCAGACGAGACGCATCTCAGACTTGCTCGCAAACACTACACTATCGAATCAATAGCTATCGTATAAAACGTGACACAAAATAAACACAGTACGAACACACGGCCTTCTTGAGGTTTCCTTTCTTTTATTTTTTACAGAGATTTGTTTTTCAAATATTGTATATTTACGAGGCCCTTTTCAAAACGTATGGAGACTTGTGCTATAAAAAGTAAATTATATACAATATATATATATATCAATTCAGTATTTAATCTCCTTCGAAGTAGCCCCCTTGTTAAATCCCAGACCTCAACCAGCGTCGTTTCATTTGCTGGAAGCATATGTGGAACTCCTTTTTTTGTTGTTTTTTTAAAATCGCGATAAGTTGTCTCGTTACATTCTTTTGAATTTTCTCAAGGTTTGAAAATTTTGTTCCCTTTAAGAGAGATTTGATTTTTGAAGAGGGAAAACACAAGGAGAGCGATCTGAGAAATACGGTGGTTATCGGACCTGAAGAATGTTGTCCTTGACTAAAAACAGTTTGACAAGCAATGGTCACTGATGGGACCTCTGTGGTATGGGGAAACGGCGGCCACACTTTACACACTTTCCTTCCAAGCACTGCCATAAACTATAGAAGTGAACGAGAACGTTATAACTTAATGTGCAAGTGTTATAGATATTTCAAAGGCAATTTGTGCCAAGTGACTTCACTTTAATTACTTTAGCTTCGTTACCATAGCAACAGCCCGATATACTATAGTCATCCGCAGACAGATCTGTTTCGCTGTATCACAGCTCATCAGTACGGCTTAGACTCCGATCGCTTCCTAACCCAGGATTGAAACCCGACCGAATCGGCTTCAGTCGGTGATTCTACCCCTAGGCCACGAAGAAGGCAGGCTTTTTAGCGCGTATCAACACGCCCAATAGCTAGAATGTTCCAATTCATTATCGAATGTGTGATGCGTAAATGCCGGGGTAGCTGCTGTTTACAAAGTCTCCCTCTCTTCCAGAATACTCAATCAGGGTGTGAGAGCGTAAATACTATAGTCATCCGCATATATATATATATATATATATATATATATCCGAGTGAATAAGGAACGAGGAAATATTTACAACGTCCAAAACATTAAGTTAAAACAGTGCTCGATATATAATATAGAGCTGTGAATATTTATTATAAATTATATTTTAGAACATGTACAATTTTTTTATAGATATCCGCTACAAATTGTACATTTTGTTTCAACCTTGGACTAACAATGTCTCATCAGGTGGTGTGGAAAGGAACGGAAGGCCTCTTTTCTTATATTTGGCAAGTTGTGTGTGGGATGTTGATGGCGGTTATATATAAGGAACGAAGAAAATATTTGCAACGTCCAAAACATTAATTTAAAACAGTGCTCATTATAGAAATAGAGCTATGAATATTTATTATAAATTATATTTTAGAACATGTCTAAAACTACAATCTACTACAAAAGTGTACATTTTGTTTCGATATTGAAAGAACAATGTCTCATCAGGTAGTAAACATAGAGCTATGAATATTTATCCGTAGCTCAGAGGTAGAATCACCGACTGATATCAATTCGGTCGGCTTTCAATCCTGGCTAAAAGGCAATCGGCTGTCTAACCGTACTGGTGAGTTGTGATACAGCAAAACAGATCTGTCTTCGGATGACTATATATATATATATATATATATATATATATATATATATATATATATATAAGGTAGCACACTTGGTATACTATCTAGGTAAATTCTGATAGAGACGAACTCAAAAGAACTCAATGTGAAATTCATTTATTTAATTTAACAGATTAATATAATTTAGAAAAGATTTAGAATTATTACAATGGGTAATACATATTTCACCGCATATTGCGGCTCTTCAGACCCAAATGGTACAACAGTTAGTCCTCAAAAAAAAATTTTTGTAGGGTATTTTTGAGGACCAACTGTTGTACCATTTGGGTCTGAAGAGCCGCAATATGCGGTGAAATATGTATTACCCATTGTAATAATTCTAAATCTTTTCTAATATATATATATATATATATATGATCAAACTTCGTAAAGTGAATATATTTTTCTAATAGATGTAGGTGTTTGGTTGCATACTCTTTTAACAGTTACTTATATTTATCACTGCTGGAGAATCGTTTATATTATGAGCTTTTTTTCAGCTGATTTATTTATTTAACTAATTCGTGAGAAATAATCTTTGCGTCGACCTCTGTATTATTGAGCGAATGATGGTCGCCATGATGTCGAAAAACACTGTCACCAGTTACTTCCCCTGGGGCTGACTTTACTGTTGGAAATTAAAACTTGCTTTTTCGTGACAGAACTTGTTTATGTAATTATTCAACAGTGATTTTTGTTTGTTGTCTAAGTTTTCAGTGATCATATTATTCTGGCTTTTTAACAAACTGTGATCCACTTAAACTAAGTCCCATGGTAATTTCGTAGCAGAAACAGGAAACAAAGTAGAGTGGATTCACAGTGTCTGCATAAATGGAATTTGCTTTAAATTATTGCGAGAAAAATTTGTTTTTCATATGTTCCTAATAGATACATAAGGTTCAATTTCATATCTAAACTTATTTATAAATGGAACTTTATCTGTGTGTGTGTGTGTCTGTGTGTGTGTGTCCGTTACCTCTAGACACCGAAACGGCTGAACCGATTTTCTTGAAAATTTACACAGTTGTACTATAAGCATCTGTGAGTGTTCGTAGCTTGGTTTTGTGTCGAGGTAACCCTGATAAATATCGAAAATCGATAATCGAAAAAATCGGGTTATAGAAGGAATGATCCGATTTTAATCAAATTTGATACACTCATAGACAAATACATAAGAAACGATATTCAGAAGTTTCAAGGTTGCAGTTCTTACAATAGTGCAGGAAATCGATAATATATATATATATATCCTTCAGGTCTGCCGTGTTTTTAAATGTAAATGAAAGAAAGCAAGGAGAAACCTTTACTAATTTAATATGTGCATAAGAATTGCTTCCAATTTCATCCACTGTTTAAGCCCGTATAATGACTTGTTTTAATCACTGTATAAGTTTTTCATTATATTTTACTGCTAATCGAATAACCCTTAGGTTGTTGAACGTATACTTTGCAGTCAATTAACAGATTTAAGTCTGCAATTTTCACATTCATTTGGTGGACAAACAAATGTTGAATATCTTATTCCATTAAAATTTTAACAGATGATAAATATGTTGTGGGAGAGAAAGTTTTATTAGGATCTGTTCCATTTTTTTGAATAACCTTTCGCAAAAAATTCCCAGTGTTAATAGTTGTAGGCCCACTGACTGAGTTTTGCAGGTTGGAAGTGTAGTTAATCTATATGTTTAATTCATTTTCAGAGTGTTCATCTCTTTTTTCATAGCCTTGCGTCATTTTATAGTCATTTGAAGTAATAGCTTCAGTATAGGTATTGGATGAACAACAACAGTCTATAGTCGGATTTACCACGTACACTGTCCAAATTCTTAACAGCATAACCTTTTAAATATTCAAGCATTTTTTGTAACCTTTTGGGGCATTTTCTGTTAAGTATTTTCACACTAGGTTGGTTGATTGGTTGGTTGGTTGGTTGGTTGGTTGGTTGGTTCATTTAACCAGCATATCAATCTTCATTAGGTCATTTAACGCTGAAAATCGTTTTGATTTGTTTTATTTGCTTCTCTTTTTTTTTTTTGCAAGATTCATTGGGATTTGTTGTAAGAGCAGAGTCCCAAGTCCTACCCTTGTTATTTAACCCATAACTGGAGGGAAGGAAAGGATTAATACCTTTCCCAAAGGTACCAGTGCTTAAGTGAATGCAGGGTATTCAACTGGAATTCGAACTCGGCTCACTGATTTCTCTTTCCGAGTCGATATCCACCGCACCACAATGCACATCCGCCCATAAACACTTACAGCACCTGGTATTCCAAAGCGGTCACCATCTAAGTACTGACCAGCCTTAACGTTGCTTAACTTCGGTGATCGAGCGAGAACCGGTGTATTCAACGTGGTAGGCCATAAGCCTTCACACTAGGATTATCTCTTGTATTATTGGTTGGTTTTTGTGATGGTGCAATTCAACTTGTTTTTCTTACCCACATAGTTGGGAAATAATGTCACAGTTTCACCTCTAATAATATAATCAGCAATGCTTTTACCACTTGCTTTGATTCAGTCAACTGAGTGCCATACGTGATACACGCTTTAGGCGATCATGTCTCGAAAGAGACATGATTGACTGAGCAGAAAATTATCCCGCAGTAGGTTGCCATTGCTTTCTGCTGTAGACTGGTTGCCAGTCAAGGCTATAGAACCCTATCTGTACTATTATTTAACCCATTACTGGAGGGAAGAGATGAATTAATACATTTCCCAAGAGCATTTGTGCGTAAATGAATGCAAGGAATTCAACTCGAATTCGAACTCGGCTCCCCAGTTTGTCATTCAGAGTCGATATCCACTGCAACACAACACACATTTCTTTTATTAGAAAGGTTAATTTCATGTATAAGGAAATTATTTTTGGCTTTCATTTTGATAAATAGGGCTCTCTTAAAGTTTGCAATGTTTTTCTGCCAACATCAGGTGCTTCTCTTATAATAAGTGACAGATTTTGCTCATCGAAAAATTGGGTTAATTTGGCAAATGCACTTGCATTCTTTCCACAATACTTTTTGTCACTGAGACGATCAAATGTTGCCAAGATTGTTTTTTAGAAATTTTGGATTTTCATGTATCCTAAAAATTTTACTTCCCTTAGTTAATATTTTGATTTATCACTATTGAAACACTATTTCTGGGCCCAAAATCTATAAAGTAATTATCAGAACTGCTCAACAAACAGAATTGATAAAGTTTGCAATAAACCATAACAAAAGAAAGAAAAGAAAATACCAGGGCAAAAATAATGTTGTGGAAACAATATATGCAAAGCAAAGTAACAATAAAAACGTAAAACTAAGAAAGGTGTTAACACAAAAAAGGGATATAGACACGTGACTGCAGCATCCTGACCAGAAATATGAATATTATTGTATTTATATAATGAATATGATACATGGCCAAAGGAGGAGTGGGTTGAGGCTGGTCTAGTTGATAAGATTCCCGACCCAATCACCCATAACAATTTATTCATTCACCACAAGAACTCGTTCATCAGCTCGCAATCCTCCATATACCATAATACCACATATTCGCCAGAGAACCTAAAAAGAAACAAAGCCCATGACGTAAAGATTTTATTTTACATACAATATTTTATAAAAATATATCTAAAAATATACAATTATAAAAATGAGAAACGAAGGGAATAGATAGCCCAAACAAACTAAAATATAACAAAACGTTCAAACTAAAAATGTTAATAAAACCCTTCCACCCCACAAAATATCAGAGTGGCTACTGTATTCCACCAAACACCGGAATCAAGTAACACACTTGCTAACAGAGGAGGAAATAAATAATGGAAGACTGAACAAGTCAAATTGAACAGGTGAAGAGGCTCATCCCTTGTTCCCTGTTTAGGATGTGGTTTCCGGCTGTCTCTTTTCCAATCTTTTTACTCTTTTCTTTTTTCTTCTTTTTTTTCAATTGGAGTAGATAGACTAAACTATCGCCCGGTTCACACTCCACCCACGTCTATTAAACAGGTGTAAAGGCTCATCCCTTGTTCCCTGTTTAGGATGTGGTTTCCGGCTGTCTCTTCTCCAATCTTTTTACTCTTTTCTTTTTTCTTTTTTTTTCAATTGGATTAGATAGACTAAACTATCGCCCGGTTCACACTCCACCCACCTCTATTGAACAGGTGAAGAGGCTCATCCCTTGTTCCCTGTTTAGGGTGTGGTTTCCGGCTTTCTCTTTTCCAATCTTTTCACTCTTACGTAGCCCGCTGCGCATCAGTGGTGTTACAGCCTTGCTTGGGGTGGTATGATTAAAAAATAAATATATATAAAAGGCAAGATGTTTGTGTGTGTGTCTGTTTATCTGCCTATATGTCTGTATTTTTTTCAGCCCTTTTATTTTAGTTTTTGCTTCGGGTTTGGCTCTAACTAGGTATAATTGTAGTTCTTAGTCTCAGCCATGATATCATTTACTCAGAAGACTTATTTAGCCTTCAAAATTCAGTTTACGGCGAAAACTACTTATTTGATATCGATACCAGAAAATCAAAATTTGACTTACATCCATTCATTTTTCTTTCAGTCTACGGTTTCGCTTTAACTGGAAACAACTATTGCTTTTTAGTCTTTCGTGCCAACGTCCAAAGAGTCTGAGCTCTAGGACCATGGATTAGTTTTAAAGCTTTCATTACATCTGAGCAACGCCGGGCTTTATTGCTAGTATTTCTATAGAGAAAGAGAAAAAGAGAGAGGGAGAGAGTAACCATAAAAGCATAAAATAAACTTGGAACTCAATGCCAAAGTCTAAAGATCCTTATTTTATAATCGTTTCTTTCCAAGCAAAGCAGTACTGCAACTGGTTTGCAGAAGGTTGCGGTGAAGGAAAGAGAAAAGATAGAGAGAATAAGGTACTGGGGATGTCGAAGAAAGGACAGAGGAAAATGGGAATGAAGGAGATAGAAGATGGCAATAGACGTTGCTCTTTGAAGATTGTAGCCATCAAAAAAGCAATTATATGAAAGGGAGTTCCACAGGCGGGAAGTGCGAATAAATGGTAGAGTAGAAGTGGCGGTTACATTTGACTATTTTGACGGTAAAAGGATGGGACCTACTTGCCAATCTAGTAGCACGAGGAAGTTCATGTGGTGGGGGCATCAAGGAAAGAAGCTCGTCAGAGCGGAAGCCGTGAAAATATTTGTAGAAAAGGTAGAAGGAAGCCACATCCCGCCGGTGAGAAAGTGACTGAAGTCGAGCTGCTATATCGTTATCGATTACATCGCAGATCTTTCTTTGGATTTTGCCGAGAATCTCGAGATGTATAGCAAGAGTACCCGTCTAGATATGGCAACAGCATTCAATATTACAAAAACCTGCTACTCAGAGTTTTATAGGATACAAATCTTACATCATCCATCAACTCACTAAAACACACAGTAAAATTGCACACCCGCAAAATCGAATCTAAACGACTAAAAGCATTTTGGAAAAACCCAACTATAACAGACAATATAAAATTGCACACCTGCAAAGGTGAATTTAATCGACTAAAAACATTTTGGAAATTCCCAGACCAAGAAAAATTCTCAAGTTAGTGTGAAAAGCAAAACTCTGGATCCTGACTGGATTAAAAATAGAAAATTCACAACATAACTTTTTTTCACACCTAGAATCGAAAGTGTTTACTGGAGCCGGTAACATAAAAATTTCACTATAAAAACCACGTTTGCTGACTGGTCAAAGTCAGTTCAGCATGAGAGCGGTTACCTGACGGATTTTGTGGCAATGTAACAAAAGAAATCTCAAGAAAACAACCCGGATGTAAAGGCACGTCACAGATTCATTCTACCTTTTCTTCCAATTCTCATTTTCTTCATTTTTACTCCACGCAGCCAAACAACAACAACAGGACACTCTGTCTGCGATAAGTACTATTTCTTAATACCTTCTTTTTCACCCTGTCGCCACTCTACCAAAAGGAGAAGGAACATAAGACTTTACATTCTGCTCCTATCAAGCCATGAACTCTAAACCTCTGAGGAACATTTTAAATACCTACATTTTTCTTTGAACTATTTAAACTACAAAACTGCATGCATGTTCTAAATGAACATTTTTCTTCTCACAAATATGTTACAGTGTTCAGTTAACGAAATTTCACTTATATTTTTCTTCTTACAAGTTTGTCATTCTGTTAATAAATCTTTACTTTAATGTTCAAACGAAATATAATATTCTTCCACATTTCAACATCCAACCTTCAAACTTCTGATATTTAAATTGTGAGGACTTCGGACGTGTTTGACACTAGGTCAATTTAACAAGCATCACCGAGGCTCCTACAGTTTCGTGCGCTAATAATCACCATGTTTTATTATCTCTAATCAGTCTTGCAGATTCTAAAATCCACTCATCAGGAAACAAAAGTGTCGTGACTTGGTCGTTTTCAAATACCTTCACTGGCTTGTGAATATGCCAGCCCGCGTTGTCTTCAAGTTAGCATTATTATTATTATTATTATTATTATTATTATTATTATTATTACTTAGGTTGGTTAGTATAAATCTTAAACCCCCAATCATAACTGGGACAATAGTGGTCTGAACGTCGCACATTCTGGCAACTTCTGCATGTTTCTTGATTGTGTAAATATCATAGGCCTACATCAGAAATAGCCACGACTGCTCTTAAAATGTATCGTCAATATATATACTTCCTTGTTTCTTTTTCAACGATGGTGATGGCCTCAATGTGTAGGGATCTTAAGAACACGGTCTGTCTGGATGTTGAAATCTCACATGAACTTTTCGGATTACTTTCTCTGGCTTTTGGCGGTAGTATTTCTCGCCGACTTAAATTTCATTTATAACTATTATTGCCTCCTAGGATTTTTACTGTATACACATTTTTTTAATCGTTTCACTCCAAGCAAGGCGGTATCCGAATGATGCGCAGAGGGTTACATAAGAGTAAAAGTTTAGACAGGAGGCGAATGAAAAGAAAGATGAATCAGTTACGGGGGGTGGTCAGAGAAATGGCAAGAGAAAGATGGGGACACAGGCGTGAAGACATTTGCGAAGGTAGAGAGAAAGAAAAAGAACAAGATATACAGGGTGATGTAGAAAGAACTGGAGTCAAGTGAATAAGAGATGGGTATTAACATTGTATTTAAATTCCTGGAGGTTCTAGCCGTCAGAAAATCAAGTATATGGAAAGGAGTTCCACAGGTGGAAAGTGCGAGAAAAGAAGCTGGTGGAGTAGAATTGTCGGCTGCATTGTGTTGATCTCACTGTAAATGGGTGGGACTTTGTTGCCAGTTTGGTTGCACGAGTAAATTCTTGTGGCGGGATCAATAGTGACTTATGTTCGTCAGATCAGATTTCCTAACGAGTCACAACCAGAGACCAAAGGTTTGAAATGATTTCGTGAAATTTTCCACTGATTATTTTTTGTAGACAAAACAAAACAACTTAAGATCACACACATTTTACAGATCCAACTCTCGCCCTATCAGCCTACTACAAACTTTCGGAAAAGTGTTCGAGGCCATTATTCATTCTAAAATAGTTCAACATCTTACTGCCCATAAACTATTATCAGACTGGCAGTACGGCTTCCGCTTCGCCAGGTCCACAGCCGATATGCTAACGACCATCACGGAGTACATATACCAGGCCCTTGATAAGTCATACGAGGTTCGGGCTGTTGCCCTGGACATCTCCAAGATTTTTGATAGGATTTGGCACGCTGGCTTTCTACGCAAGATACGAGATTATGTTATCACTGGACGCTTGCTTGATCTGATTCAATCTTTCCTATATAACCACTTAATGAATATCGTCTTGAATGGGCACGCCTCCACATCTTACAACCTCCAGGAATTTAAATGCAATGTCAATACCCATCTCTTAACCACTTTACTCAAGTTCTTTCTATATCACCCTGTATATCCTTTTCTTTCTCTCTACCTTTGCAACTGTCATCACACCTGTATTCCCATCCTTCTCTTGCTCCTTTTTCTGACATCTGTAACTGGTTTGTCTTTTTCTTCACTCTCCTCCTATGTAATCCTTTTCTCTTATGTAGCCCTCTTCACATCAGTGGCGTTACCGACTTACTTAGGGTGAAACGATTGAAAATAAAAGGAACTTCTTCATGTTGTTCCTCTTTCTTTCTTTTTTTTTTTTTTTTTTTTTGCAGTTCTTTATGGCTTGGTCAACCAGGGAGCTATTCAATGAGTCTATCGGAACCTTTTCCAATAAATCCAAGGGCTCCAATTGGAATTTTTGATATCCTTATGTGCCATATTTTAATGATTTTCACAGTTTCAAGATGTTTATTTTTGATTGCGTTTTTAAAAATCTTTAATAATAGATCACAATCTGTAGAAATGTTATGTAAATAAGAAAGCAAATTCTGTTTTTACTGTCTTTGGACCCAATGTCTGGACTACCAACTTATGATTGTTCTTTATTATTATAAGTACTATTATTAGTGCTGTTATTATAATTTATGCTCTACTAGCAGTATAGCCCGGCGTTGCTCGGGTGTAATAAAAGCTTTAAAACTAATCCCTGGTTCTGGAGCTCAGATTCTTTGGACGTTGGCACGAAAGACTAAAAAGTTTCCAGTTAAAGCAAAACCGTAGACTAAAAGAAAAATGAATGGATGTAAGTCAAATTTTGATTTCCTGGTATCGATTTATATATATATATATATATACCTTATCGATTTTCTGCACTATTGTAAGAACTGCAACCTTGAAATTTCTGAATATCGTTTATTATGTCTTTGTCTATGAGTGTATCAAATTTGATTAAAATCGAACCACTCCTTCTATAACCCGATTTTTTCGATTATCGATTTTTGATATTTATCGGGGGTACCTCGGCACAAAACCTAGCTAAGAACACTCGCAGACGCGTATAGTACAACTGTGTAAATTTTCAAGAAAATCGGTTCAGCCGTTTCGGAGTCTATAGATGACGGATACACACACACACACACACACACAGACAAAGTTCCATTTATAAATAAGTTCAGATCTCTGTATTTTGAGCACCATAATTACGATGACTGCTTGTCTAAAAATGACATTATCTTCCAGATATACACTGCTAACCGCCTTTTAGCAAAACGTTTTTGTTGCATATATATATAGATAGATAGATAGATATAGTCATCCGCAGACAGATCTGTTTCGCAGCTAATCAGTACGGTTAGACTCCGATTGCTTTCAACCCAGGATAGAACCCGATCGAATTGGCGTCAGTCGGCGATTGTACCTCTGGGCTGTGGGTGCTCGGTAGAAGAAGGCATACTTTTTAGCGTGTATATTATCATTATACACGCCCAATAGCCAGAGTGCTCTAATTCATGACTGAATGAGCGATGCGTACATGCCAGAGTAGCTACTGTTTTTCAAAGTCTATCATTCTTCCAGAGTGTTCAATAGAGAGAGAGAGAGAGAGAGAAAGAAAGACGCACATACACACACACACACACACACACACATATATATATATATATATATATATATATGTTTGTGTGTGTGAATGTCCGTGCGTATATATGTATATATTTGAAATTATTTTTGATCGATACTCGTATTTAAGTAGGTACTCTGTTTATAATCAGACAGTATTATATATTTATTTCTATTGGCCTGATTGTTTACGATAAATTTTTGTGACGAAAATATATGTCGTTCGGCAGGACTCTAACCTGCTACCCCTATCCATATAGGGAATGCCACCAATTGATCTGGTGCGTCTTAGACCTTCCGACCACGAATGACCAACAGTCTAAACGAAGTCAAATCAAACATATATAACACAATTTTCGATTCATCGTAATAACCATATCTGGTCTGAAATGTATCGTAATGTCAACAAATGTAAACGTGTTGAAATTAACGAAGATTAACGAAATGGTTATAAACAAACCAACAATTTGAAATTATTTGTTTGAACATAATTTTTGATCGATACTCTTAATATCCGTAACATATTTACATTTGTTGACAAATATTACTTGCAATACATTTTTGGAAAAAAATACATGCCAGCAATACATCTGACTCTCAACAAAAACCACTTTAGAGAAATACTTCAAAGAAAGCTGATCTACAAACTTATTTCTTACAAAGCATATATATTCTATTCATACAAATCTATTGTAAAAATCTTGTTGGCAATAATGTTGATATGCCGTAGAACAAAGCAAACCAAACCAAACTTAACCTTAATAGTAAAAAAAGTGTTGCTGGACATTAGATTTGTAAGCCACGAAAATTCAGTTGTTCTTGTCCTTAAGGACACGTGGATATAGACGTTGTTCCTGTGACTTGACCCAAAGAGTTGTGATTTCAATACCAAGCTACAGCAGTGGTGAATAAGTAACTTGCAGGGTTAGAGGGAGATAACTCATGACTTCCAATCTAGGGTTTACGCAAGGAATGAGGATGATATACCCCAGTGATAATAATAAAGGGTTTGGTTCGAAATTCCTAGCACTTGAAGAAGGCCGGAGCAAACAACGGCCGAAATGTCGTACAAATGGCAACAAAGATGAGGACAATAGTCCGAATAATATAAATACTGTATAAAGAACCTTTATTGAATGAAGTTTGATGTTTATTTTTGATGATCCTAAGCTGTCTACAATTTGTAGAATTGTAGCTAACATTCATCAAACGCTGGTAATCATTTATTCCTTCACAATTTTCAGAAGATTTTTCATTTTTTTTTTTTTCATAATTTTCAGGAGATCAAAAGCTGAATCTGATGGTGTTTCTTTCGCGTTTGTTACTCTAAGAATTTAAGAAATTAGAAATTTGAATGTGATGTCTGTTCTTCAATATGGCAGCGAATGCTGGACAACATCATCAAAGATGAAGGGAAAAAATTGACGCAACTGGAATGTGGTTCTACAGAACAATGCTGCGGATATCATGGATCGAGCATGTGAGCAATGATGAGGTGTTAGAAAGGATGGGAACAAAAAGGAAAGTAATACTGAGCATCAGGAAAAAACAGCTAAAATTCCTGGGACATGTGATGAAGAAGGAGGGCTTGGAAAATCTTATACTAACAGGTCAGATAGTGGGAAAAAGAGACAGGGGAAAGCAGCAGATAACATATTTAACGGGCTTTAGCAGGTGGGTGGCAGAGCGAGTTTTGGGTGGGGTAACAGGAGAAATCTTGCTAAGGGATAGGGAGAAGTGTAAGGCCATGACTGCCTACGTCTTGAAGGGACATGGCACATAGAAGAAGAAGAATGTATGTTGGGTAAGTCCGATTTCATTTTATTTTGATAATAAAAAGGAAATAAAAAGAGCAGAAACACGGGCACGTATCGAAAACCTGAATTGGGTTTTAAAAACTAATGCTGACGACTTTGTTATCAGGTCAAAATCAATAGAATTATTTAGGGATGAAACTTTTGGAATTTCCTAAGCCTCAGTTATGAATACAAAGTAAATTACATTACAGATTACAACTGCAGCACCATTTCCAAACTCTTAATATGAGCAAGGAAAGGCATGATGATAGTTTTTTCTTCATTAGTTTAAATGCCGCATTAAGCAAAAAATATGTAATATCGATTAATTTTTTTTTTAATCGTGTCACCCCAAGCCAGGCGTTCCACTGCCACTATAGCGCAGGGGGTTACATAGAGCGGTTGGGTATAGGAAATGTCAGAAGGAGGGTGATAGACGAATTAGGATGTACACAGGGAGAGAGTTGGAGAGAGTGGGTGTGAGTTAGTATGTTAGGAAGTGTCTATTGACCTTACATTTAAACTCCTGGAGGTTGTAGCCGTCGGGGAAGCAAGCATGCGGTAGGGAATTCCACAGGCGGGAGGTGCGAGGAAAGAAGCTGTTGGAGTAGAAATTGCGGTTATATGTCATCGGTTTCACTGTAAAAGGGTGGGACCTAGTTACCAATCTAGTATCTCGTGCAAATTCACATGTAGGGGGCACCAGTGATTTAAATTCGTCAGAGCAGAAGCCATGAAAGTATTTATAGAAGAGGCACAGGGAAGCCACGTCACGCCGGTGAGAGAGATACTGCAGGCGGTCAGCCAAGTCGGTATCAATCACATTACAGATTCTTCGCTGTATTTTGTCAAGGACCCCGTGGAGAATAGAAGGGGCACCCGACCAGATGTGGCAGCAGTACTCAATACACAGGCGGATGGTGGATTTATATAATTGCAGGATAGATTCAATTGGAAAGAATTTCCGGGCCCTGCACAGAGAGCCGACTTTCATAGCTGCGGATTTAGCAATGGATTCGGCATAGTCATTCTACTTGAGGTCCGCTGAGAGTGTCAGGCCAAGCAGGCATAGTGATTTACTCTCTGGGAGGCAAGCCTGTTCCATGCTAATGGGAGGGAGGTGCAGTTGTCTGTGGTGGTTAATTGACAGCAGCTTCGGTTTGGAAGAATTGAATTTTACGAGCCATTTCTTACCCCAATGCACCACGGATTGGATGTCCTTCTCAAGCTCGGCAGCGAGGTTCACCTTGTCACCTACACCGGCTTTTTGATCGAGGCGAGAGTAAACTGTGGTATCATCGGCGTACATGCCTACTTGTGATCTTATGGCATCGGGGAGATCATTGATATAGATTAGAAAGAGCGTA
Source organism: Ascarosepion bandense (assembly GCA_037127315.1). Taxonomy (NCBI): domain Eukaryota; kingdom Metazoa; phylum Mollusca; class Cephalopoda; order Sepiida; family Sepiidae; genus Ascarosepion; species Ascarosepion bandense. Next base: position 187,696 of record JBBBDQ010028572.1, read on the forward strand.
TGACCTAGGATAGAGCCTTGGGGTACACCCGCGTTAGGAGGGTAGTTCTGGGAGGCATATCCGTTTAATAGCACCTTCAATGTGCGGTTAGAGAGGAATGACCGGATTAAGTCCAACAAAAGTCCAGTTATGCCATAGCTTCGCAGTTTCCGTAGAAGGCCGGCATGCCATACTCGAATGCTTTAGAGATATCCAAGGCGACGGTTCGGGCTTCACCATTCTTGTCGAGAGCCTGGTATATACACTCGGTGATGGTCGTTAGCATGTCAGCAGTGGACCTGATGAAGCGGAAGCCATACTTTTGTCCGAGAGGAGCCCGTGGGCTTGAGATGCTGAACGACCTCGGCATTGAAAATGGCTTCGAACACTTTGCCGAAGATCGGAAGAAGGCTGATGGGGCGGTAATTTGCGGGGTCCGATGGTTCACCAGTGTTCTTGAATATTGGAACCACAGAAGAAAACTTCCAACAGGCAAGAAAGCAGGAGGAAGTTAGGCAGAGGTTGTAGAGCTTAGAAAGGATAGAGGAGAGTTCAGGGGCACAATTCTTCAAAACTATGATTGGGATTCCATCCCCACCACTCGCTTTGTGAGGGTCCAGTTTTGAGATTATGCTAGAAATCAGCGAGGGCGTGATGTGGACGTCTTTCAATTGGGCCTCAGTTCTAGATGGGAAATCGGGTGTATGGATTCCAGACGAATCAAGAGTCGAAGTGGTCGAGAATCTATGGGCAAAGCATTCAGCCTTGTCCGCTGAGGAGGTGATGACCTCAAACTCGTTGATTAGTAGGGGTACTGAGGACTTTCTCTTGCTAAGCACGCGTTTGCAGAGGCGCCAGTAGTCTTTGATACCGAACTTGGAGGATGCTATGCGCTGCTTCATTCTGGCAGCAAACAGCATCTTAGCTTCGTTAAGTATCTTTTTACACTTATTAAGAGCTGAGGCGAAAAGGTGCCTGTTTTGGTCCGACACGTGGCTACAATAAAGCCGGAAGAAGTGATTCCGGTGGGCAATGGCGGCCAAGCAAGCAAGCAAGCGTGAACCAGGGAGATGAATGGGATTTAAGCTGAAATTTCCTGGCAGGGATGAATGCATCGATGCCAGCCTTAACCCAGGAGGAGACCTCTGATGCACAGTCTTCGATGGGAAGATTAAAAACATTGTTCCAAGGGACGTCGCAGAGGAAGTCACGGAACGAATCCCAGTCTGCTCTTTGATAGCAGTAGGATATTCTGTTGGTCTGGGTTTCTTGGGTAGGGGTGGAGTGGAACGAGTTGTTGTCAGAAACTACGGCGTGGTCAGAACAGAGCTGTCTTGTGGAGCAAGAATTTGGGGTGGAAGTAAAGCAGAGGTCTAGTAGCGAGTCCCTTCCGTTAGGGCTATTGGAAAAACGCGTGGGGAAGTCCACCACTTGCGTAAGGGATTGGGAGATCGAAAAATTAAAGGTGTGGACACCAGCAGGGTCGGTTACAGAGTTAAAGTCGCCAAACACGAAAATATGGGCAGATGGGTGCGAAGAAAGATTTTCATCATTTTGGAACATATTTATGTACTGTTTTTATCATTTCACCGCAAGAAAGGCAATAAAACCACTAAGACGCAATGGGTTACTTTGTGTTAGAGAATATGCGTAAAAGCATTTTTAATGTAGAGAAAGCAATAAAAGAAATTAAGACGTCAGATGATAACGATTGACATTGCAATTAAATTTTTGAAGACCAAAGTTGACTGGGACGCAAGAAGTCGGAAGAGAGTTCCACAAACGAGAAATGTGATAGAAGAAATTATTAGCATATAACTTACGGATATATCTAGACATTTCAAACGTAAAATGGTAAGATCTTGTCACCAATCTAGTATCGTACTTAAATTCTACATATCATAAAAGAAAGTTCATCAGAACTAAGTATTTACAGAAAAGGCACAGAGAAGCTACGATATGATGTTGGGAAAGAGATTGAAGACGAGATACCAGGTCAGGATCAATACAGAATTTTATTTCGGTTTAATCAAGAATTAAATATATAACAGAAGCACCTGGTCATAAATCTACTTAGACGCAATGGGCTCCAGGGTGTTAAAGAATATGAGTGAAAAAGCATTTATTATGGAGAGAGAACAATAACAGGACAGAAATTAAGAAGTCAAAAGGTAACGATTGACATTGCATTTAAATTCTTGGTGATCAAAGTTGACTGGAAAGCAAGAAGCTGGAATAGAGTTCCACAAGCCAGAATTGTAATAGAAGAAACTCTTAGCATAGAAATTACGACTGCATCTAGACATTTCAACCGTAAAATAATTTTATTTTATTTTATAAAAATTTAATCATTTCACCACAAGCAAGACAATAAAACTACTAAGACACAAATGATTACTGAGTGTTAGACAAAATGACTAAAATAACATTTATTAATGATAGATAATAATAAAAAAAAACAGGAATTAAGAAATCATAAGATAACGATAGACATTGCATTGAAATTCTTGAAGATCAAAGTTGACTGGGAAGCAAGAAGTAGAGAGTTCCAGAAACTTGCCAGAACGGGTGATTTACAAAGGTATTTGCATGAATAATGTCCATAGCAAATTATCCAAGAAACATAGCTGTTTATTTCGAACTTCGGTAGACATATGTTGTGATATTAGGTCTAGTGGTCAACTAGACCTAATATCACAACTTCGAAGGTACTTCGACGTGGGGTAATGACTAACAAGCTTGTCCCGTGAGGTCAGTTATGACTGAGAAAATCGCCATAATAACAGAACATTATATATCTATATATATAAAAGGCAATCTGTAAGTCTGTGTGTGACTGTTCCCTATACACGCCTACATTTTTTAAGCTACGTCATTCAAACTTTCTAGGGACACATATCTACAGGGAAGCCAGGTCAACACATACTTTTTGAGTTTAAGTTCAGCAATTTTCCCTTTCGCACTTTTTAGCCCATGGAGCCGATTGTTTACATTTGCTCCGTAAACCATCTAATATCTAAGATGGTTGCTGAATTACGCCACAGAAATCAAATCACACGTGTCAAACGCGACCAAAATATATTTTTATTAAAAAAAAGAAAATGAACCTGTATATTTAATTTTTATTCCGACGTTTTAAAAATTCATTTGGTCATCAAAAAAATGTGAATATTTTTCCCCGTAATTTTGAAACAAAAGAAATATTAAAAAAACACAAAAAGTGTCTTTTTCAAATGAAAACAAAATATGTAAAAAAAAAAATGTGCCAATGCTTAATTTAATTATTTAAGTTTATTTTTTACATTTAATATTTCAGACCCATATGTAAAATAAAATACATCTACTCCTTTCATTGGCATCTTCTTCTACTACTAAAATGTTCTGAGTTGCACGGGCAACGCCGGGCTATAATGCTAATACATATTATAATACTTATTTTATGTAAATGTTTGTGGTGTATGCAGGCAATGATAACTTCAGTGTTATTCTTCTATGTGTCATGTCTATTCAGGACGTTGTCAATCATTGCTCTTCACAATTTTCTGACCTTTGTACATCTAGCAAATTATGTATTTTTAATATTTCTCTTAAACGCTTTTCTGCCAATTGTTTGCACAAACTACTTAGATGCTTTATACGCTACTATTCTCTTATCATCGATTTGACCTGAGTGTATTAAATTTTCCAGGCCCTCTTTTCACATTATGTATCCTAGAAATTTCAACTTTCTCTTTCTGATGCTAAGTATAAATGTCTTTTTTGTTTCCATTCTTCTAAAACTTCGTCTCACATATTCAGTTCATGGTATTCTCAGCATCCTTCCGTAGAACCATATTTTGGTTGCTTTAAATCTCGTCTTTATCTGTGAGACGACTGTACCACATTCACTATTATATAGGAGGACTGATATTACATAATAGTTCAGTTCTCTTTGTTTTTGTTTCTAATAAAAAAAATTCCTGCATCTCTCTCTCTCTCTCTCTCTCTCTCTCTCTCTCTCTCGTCTAGTTACAAGCATCTATTTACCTGGATTCTGGCGCAAAAACATCTGGCCTCACTCAAACTCACAAGAGCTATGTCTGCGAATAAAACAAATACTGATTACCTGGCAACGAATCTTAGCAATTAAGCGTTTGCTCTCAGCTTCATACACTTGTCCTTCAGATTTCTCCTTCGTGAAGTTTAATTGGAATTTCTATGTTTCGATTCTAGCTGTTAGAAAATGGCGACGAAGATTTCCCGCGTCAAACCAGGCGACTTCACGAAGCGGACGCAGATGTCGTTGTTTACACATTACCGTGATTTCTTATCACAGGTCTTCGATTTTTATCTTATTTTATTTTATTTTTTTCTATTTTTGGTTTACCTTTCTCTGTACCAAAGACTTTTTTTAATAAAAAGAAAAGGAAGCCTAAGTGTATGTGCTTGTACCCAATGTAAATATCAGGAAAGCTATATTGATTCAAGGTAACGTAAAACGTTTATTTTACTGTATAAGGACAGGCTTAGCAACAAGGTATACAATAAATATTAGGGCAAGTTTTATTCTGTTTATTTTGATTGCTTGTAAAATCTGACACTCTAGATATAGTCAAATATGGACGATGAAAATGAATTAAGAATATTCCAGAGAGACTTTAAAAAATTTTAGACTACATTATTTTCATTGTTCGGACTGTTTATTTATCTTTATTGACATATTCACGACGTTTCGACTGTTGTACGATCCGGCTTTCTTCAAATCAATGGAATTGTGAATCAAACCCTTTATTTCAATCACTGACATAGATTGTTACATGAGCCAAGCCACTTCCGAATGTCTTAGTTATCTCTCTTTAACTCAACTCTCTAAGTTATGTTTTAACCACCGCTGCAGCCAAGTATTGAACTCTCATCTCTTAATGAAACTGATGTCAGCGAAGAGATATGGTCAAGTGGGTAAAAGCGTTGGTTAATTCCAGTGACTTTCTTTGGTAGACTGGTTGCCAACCAAGGCTATAGAACCCGATCTGTCCAGCTATTTAACCCATAGCTGGAGGGGGAGAAACTGATGATACATTTCTCAAGAGTATTTGTGCGTAATTGAATTCAACTGGAATTCAAACTCGGCTCTCCGATTTCTCGTTCCGAGCCGATATCCACTGCACCACAATAGGAAAAGAGAAGATGATATGACAATTGATATTGTATATAAATTCTTGATGACCAAAGTTGACTTGAAAGCACCTATTAGGGTTCCAGCTATGGGTAAATAGTGAAGCACCAAACAAAAATGAACAGTATATTCTTTATGATAAAATGATCAATAATGCATTTTTATAACAAAATGACAATCAATGCAACATTAAAAAATATAAAAATACAAGTGGTAATAGTATATTTCGCGGCTCCCACCGCATGTCAGACCAAATTTATACAACAATGAATGGCTCAAATTCATCCAGACAAAAGTCAAGTTAAATAGAAAAAGAAAAAAATTTAAAAAGAAGAGAAAAGATAAAGAAAAGGAGAAGAAAAAGAATAAGGAGAAAGGGGTTTAACTTAACGTATTAGATCTTAGTGTCAAGCAGCGTCTTTGGCCTAGGTTAACAAAAAACCTTCATTAATGAAAACAATGAATTTTGACCTGAGTTGTCAGTTGTCTGTTTTAGATACATGACATTGAATTTTAAAATGTTAAAATTAGGGGTTGAATTTACGCTAGAAAAATTAATAGTTATTTTTTTTCTTATTAATTCTAATCGTAATAATAATAGTAACATTATATTATTATATTTGTAGTAATAATAACGTGGTAATAAAGAAATTAAAATCTAGAATCCGAAAAGTAATAATATTAAAATATTAAAATTAAAATTGAAAAATTAAGAGACTATAATAAATTTTTTTTAATTTTTTAAATATATAAAACTATGTAAAAATATATATAAAACTATATTTAAAAAAAATAGGAGAAAATAGCTATTGTCAAATATAGAAATCCAAATGTGTTGTGGGGTATTATCTACACACTAATATGAACTCTACCGGACTACATAAATACCGAGATTTATCTACGATCAAAAGTAGTAGTAAGTGGCAGCAGATAGGATAATTATTTGCTAGTACGCCGTTCTGGCACTAAGTACTATTGTAGTACTATTATACTCTATTTCCTCTGTACTCTTTTTTGTAATATAATATTGATTCCAAGCGTATACCGTGTCCGAGTCTTTCTTGTAACCTTTTTTCCAGGGTCGCATCAAAATGAACTTTTAAACTATAGAAATGAACTGATTTTTAAATGTAGACATAAAAATAGGTATAGGATCACTTAACAAGATTAAAATTAAACTTAAGAGTTTCATTTTGAAAAAATCTAGAATGTTCCGTTTAAGTTTATTATTGTTTTGTCAAGTTTGAAAGAAAAAGTTTAAATAATTTGGAAATCCGTTGTTGACAAGCGTTTGTTTCGAGTCATTCAGTTCTTTGAAGAAAAACGGGCGAGAAAATGAACTCTCACAGGCTTTCGTGAGGAAAATTTTAACCCTCTAGAGCCATTCGTATCATATTTGATACAGTATTTCCCTATAAGGAAACATTTGGTATTTCCCTATAAGGAAACATTTGGTATTCATTGACTGAGCAGTCAGTACTGCTTTCATTTGAAATTCATAAAATATTTCTCTTAAAAAATTTTTCAGGAAAATATTTCTTTCAAGGCTTGTTTTCATACTGTATCAAATATGATACGAATGGCCCTAGAGGGTTAATAATATAATATGATTAAGGCTTCTACTTGTCATAAAGTGGGGGATCAGTTCTATATTGTTATGAAGTAATAAACAGATCCCCCACTAATATGATACGAATGGCCCTAGAGGGTTAATAACACCAATTTTGTATCTAACTTACATTAAAAATTAAAATTAAAGTGACAAGAATGTTTAATCGTGTTTCTTTTTTACATAGTGAAGTAATGAAAGTATTATTACGAGACCCTCTGAGGACATCTAAGAACGAGAGTTTTTTTTGGGGGGGGGAGGTGAGCTCATATTTGAAGTTAAGAACATAATATTTTTTGAATTTAGTTTTAAGATTATCAATTTCGTTTTTGTTATCAGCTAAAAAGAAAATATCATCTACGTAGCGGACGTACATTGTCGGTTTAGTAGTTTTTTTAAATAACTGTTTTCTACGTTGAACAAGTTAGAGAAGCATAGACCAAGTGGGTTTCCCATACCCACTCCCTCAGTTTGTGCTTGAATGTAGTCTAAATGGTCGTAAAAAGGTGTCTGGGTAGTACATGCTATCAAAAGTTTTCTGAGATTATTAGGATTAATAGATGGTGGTGAGAATGAAGAATGTTTATATAAGGAGTTAATTATTATGCCAATGGTTTCAGGAACAGGAACATTAGTAAATAAGTTTTGGGCATCGAAAAACAGGAGAATGCCTTGGTTTGGGGTTGTAGATTTAAACATTTGACGGATTTCGTGGTTGGACTTAATGCTGTAATTAACAGGTAAGTATAACGTGACGGTGTCATTTAGGAACTTTGACAGTTGGTATTTGGGTGTAGGGATCTGAGAAATGATAGGTCGTAAGGGGTCTCCGGGTTTGTGTATTTTAACTTTACCGTATAAGTTGTTATTCGCCAATAATTTTGATGATTTTCCAGGATTCTACAATTTTTATATGATTTATGTCCGGAAAATAAAATAAAAACTCATGAGATCACATGAAAAGTTACATAAAAACTAAACTATAATACCCTGCCCTTCATTTTTAATTAAATCTGCATATATATAATGTCAAAAAATTCCGAAATTTACACTCGTAGAATGGCCATTTCAGTGAAAAAATTCTCACTTCATTAGCAACGATTGAAAACAAAACTTTATATAAATTTATAATTTTTATATATAAATATTTGTTTTCAATCATTGCTGATGAAGCGAGAATTTTCTCGCTGAAATGGTCATTCAATGAGTTTAAATTTCGTAATTTTTTGACATATATATATTTACATCTGTAAATATATAATGTTATTAACATCGAGCCCTCCATCTTGATCAATTTTAGTATTAATAAAATTAATATTAATAGGATCTTGTTTTGGGAATTTTATCTCTTGGTCATTCTTTTTGGATTTAATACATATATATATATATATATATATATATATATATATATATATATATATATATATTCTTCATTTGTAACTTGTTTATAAATGAATAATATTCAAAAAGTTCTACAATATAATTGTATTAAACACTTTTTAATACAAATGTGCACTGGTCTAATTTTATTCTGACCAAAGACTAAGTAATTAAAAAATCAATATATATATATATATATATATATATATATATATATATATATATATATATATCCGCATGCAGTGTGGGCATAGAAGAATCCAAAAGAGTATCCTGTACATACAGTGGTAGGATAACTCTCTAAGAGATCTCTAAATATATATGTATATAAATACATATAGAGCAAATATAAGAAAAATTAAGGCAGGCACGTTATTTCATGGTAAATCGGAAGTATAAGGCCTTTTTCACGTGAATCATCATAAGCTTCCGTTTTCATTTTACAAAGGATTTTACACGCGTAAAATCCTTTGTAAAATAAAGACGGAAGCTGATAATGGTTCGCCAGAAAAAGGCCTTATACTTCTGATTTACCATGAAATAACGTGTCTGCCTTAATTTTTCTTATATATATATGAATAATTCTATCGTCGAGGATGACAAATGAGAGCTCAGTAAAATAAGCAACGTTTATGGACACGCATGGATCACCCGAGGCCTGTATTGCATTTTGAAAACAGATGTGGTAATGGATCAACTGCTACATGTTTCTCTGACTGAGAGGATAGTACACTGTCAACCTTCTTAGATATTTGCACGCAGTTGACCCCTACATTAAAATCGGCTCCACTCAAACCTTTGTGCAGATGAGAATCAGGACAGGCGCCATCTCATTCGACCAAACGCTTTGCTCTCCCAGGAAGAAAGGGGGATGCTGCATCGGTTCCGATTGTCTTTCGGTTTGTCTTTGAAAGGAAAGAGAGGCCTTCCAGCTAAACTGCTTGTTGGGCTGATGTAGTTTCTACGTTAAAGATGTCCTTCCCACTTGAGTTTGACTTTTGCATTTATTCATTTTGCATTTTACGTAGGTAATATGTCGGGAAAAATATGAGATAAAAATTTCTGTATATCTCTTAAACGTTAGGCAAATAAAAGACCAGTTTGAAAAAGAGTTCTATGGTATGCATTTTGTCCTATAATAAGAATTATTATCACATCGTCGTTCCATTCCTCTCTCTTTGTCTCTTTCCCCCTATCTATCTATCTATCTATCTATCTATCTATCTATCTATCTATGTTTATTACTTCATTCTTTCTCTCATTCCATCAAACCCTGTTCATTATCACTCGCTATCTATCTATCTATCTATCTATCTATCTATCTATCTATCTATAAAATTTTCTTTAAAACAACATTTAAAAGTATTATTACAGTTACGTGATGTAAACATCTCTCGACGAACGCTCTCGCGACGGACGCTTCTAGTTAAAATTTTAAAATCGATTGTTTCTGATGAAAGGCTGAAGTCGGTCTGAAATATCAAATATATATATATAATAATAGAAATAAATAAATACTGTCAAAAAAATACATTTTTAAACTTACAACTTTTTGTAGTTTTTCCTATATATATTAATTAGACAATTAATTAACATGTATAATTACAAAAACAATAAATATACACTTTAAAGAAAACGTTCACGGCTTCTCACACTTTTTATTCTATACAAATTTCTCTCGTTGGAACAACTCTATTTCTTTATTCAATATATATATATATATATATATATATATATATATATCCCAGTGAATAAGGAACGAAGAAAAATTCACAAACTTCAAAACATGAATTTAAAACAGAGTTGTGAAAGTGTGTGTGTGTGTGTGTGTGTGTGTGTGTGTGTGTGTGTGTGTGTGTGTGTGTGTGTGTGCGCGCGCGTTTGGCTGGCTATGGCTCGTTTTCTACCACACCTTTCTGCAAATTTCTATCACTGTTCAACCTAGAGTTCACTTCAGGTTTATACTGGCGAGCAATGCGCGTTTTGGTACAGTGAATATCGACTCAGAAGGACAAATCGGGGAGCCGAGTTCGAATTCTAGTTGAATTCTTTGCATTCACTTACGCACGAATACCCTTGGAAAAGTTATTAATCCGTCTTTTTCCTCCAGTTATGGGTTAAATAAAAGGACAGATTGGGTTCTTTAGCCTTGGCTGGCAACCTATCTACCGCAGAAAGCAATGGCAACCTACTGAGGGATAATTATCTGCCCAGTCAGTCAAACCTCTTTCGAGATATGATCGCCCAAAGTGTGCATCATGTATGGCACTTGACTGACTGATGTCAAGCGAGCCTTAGCTACACCGCATAATCTGATGCTGTCCTTTTTTTTTAAATTAGGTTAACGCGCTCGGTTTTGTTGCTTCGCGCTAGAACAACCATCAACGGGTTACGTCGTCCAAATTTCATTTAAAAAGTTTCATCTGTCGTTTGTTTTTTACTATTTTTCAGGCACTTTCCATATATTTTATTTTAAATCACTCTCCATTTACATATATATATATATATATATATATATATATAGTGATTTAAAATTTAAATAATAGCAACGGCCTCATATATATATATATATATATATATATATATATATATGAATTGTGTATTTTCTTCGCAAATATGATCCAACTTCATCATAACATGAAAAAATAGTAAAATCTTTAAGCACACAGACTTTGTCAGTTAAACTTACATTGACTTGAATACTTGCTTACTAATATGCATTATATGTCTGTGTGTGTGTTTTTTTCAGGACGTAGGCGATCATTGCCTCCCTATTCCTGGTGCCTCTTAGCATGCTTTCTCCTGTTACACCACGCAACCCCCCATTCTGTCATCCACCTGCTCAGGCCCTTCAAATATTTTATCCGCTGCTTTCACCTGTCTCTTCTTCCCTCTATCTGGCCTGTTAGTATCAGTTTCTCCAAGCCCTACTTCCTCATTGATTGTCTCAGGAATTTTAACTGTCTTTTCCTGATGCTCAGTATTAATTTCCTTTTCGTTTCCATCCTTTCCAAAACCTCATCATTGCTCAAATGCTCGATCCATGATATCCGCAGCATCCTTCTGTAGAACCACATTTCAGTTGCTTCAAGTTTTTCCTTAATTTTTTATGATATTGTCCAGTATTCACTGTCATATTGAAGAACTGACAACACATAGCAATCTAGTACTCTTTTCTTTGTTTCTAGCGAAATTGTCCTATCTCTTAATACTCTACTCAACTTCTGGAACTCGTCCTTTGCCATGACAATTCGCTTTTGGATCTCTGTGCCACAATTCCCGTTTTCTGTTAGAACACTTCCCAGATATTTGAATGTTTGTATCTGCTTGGTCTTAGTATCCCGCAGCTGTATTTGTCATTTTGGGCTGCCCTTTTTGCTAATGACCATATATTCGGTTTTCTTGCAGTTTATTTTAGTCCTTTTCTGTTACTCTCTTTAGCTACCTTCTGTAGGGGGTCTTGTAGTTTCCTTTCCGTGTCTGCTATCAGCACTGTATCATTTGCGCATCTTATGTTGTTCAAATTGTGACCTCCGGTGACAAATCCTGACATAACATCTAGGGATCTCAAAATATTCTCACTGAACAAGTTAAATAGATCCGGTGAAAAAATACATCCCTGTCTTACGCCCCTTTCTATCTTTGTATATCTGCTGAATTCGTTACCTGTCCGTATGCAGGCAGTTTGCTGCCAGTAGAGATTCTTGATTACTCTTATGTCTTTCCCAAATATGTCGAGGCTGCTGAACATCTCCATCAATTTCTTGTGCCGTATTTTGTTGTATGCCTTTGCATAATCGATAAAACATAGTTACAAGTCCTTCTTCATTTGTATTGCCCTTTCGGAGAGCATCCCAATCATAAATATAGCGTTTCTTGTTCCAGTCTCTTTGACGAACCCGAGCAGCGTAAAACCAGATCTATGTTTACCTTTTTATACTCTAATACAAAACTGAAAATATGCCAACATTTTTTACGATCGCGCACAACTGCACGTATTTACAAAAGTGTAAAGTGGCACTGTCTATCTTTTTGATACTTGCCTAAGCATGGCTTATGTCTACAATTTTAACTCTTTCAAGAGTAAAAAGCTTTGCGAAACTGGTTTTATGTAGACAGTTTTCACACGAGTGTAAAAACAACTTCGGTGTCTTCCTTTTTCACACTAATTTAAAAACCGCGCTTATATTTAATTTTTGACACTATTGTATGGCTAAAACTGTGTCTAACTATATTCGTTGGGATTTTGTTTGATAAGTCGTCAAACTGAGCAATCATGTCCTGGTAAGAAATTTTGAATTAGATCACTGGGATTAAAATACATATTTCTTTTAATATTAATTAATGTGGTTTCCGGCTTTCTCTTTTCCAATCTTTTCACGTTTCCTTATTTTTTTTTTCAATTGGAGTAGATAGACTGAACTATCGCCCGGTTCACACTCCACCCACGTCTATTGAACAGGTGTAGAGGCTCATCCCTTGTTCCCTGTTTAGGATGTGGTTTCCGGCTTTCTCTTTTCTAATCTTTTCACTCCTACGTAGCCCCATGCACACCAGTGGCCTTACCGCCTTGCCCGGGGTGATATGATTAAAAAAAAAAAGAATTATTTTAATCCATTACGTTATTGAAATACCGAAGAAATCTCCACCTAAATGACGTCACGGAAAAATAATCTTGACATATTATATGCATTTGTATTATAATATGTTTTTAGTTTGTGGATTTGGTTTAGTGAAAAATCAATAATTTTATTAGGGATTTTGAGGGTATGCTTTAAAGTGTTTCCACATATTTGTGAATCTCAAATCGTAAGAATCCCGCTCAGTAGCGCATTAAGAATTTTGACCGCTGAGCTCCCTGTCTGTATGTAAGCACAAATCGTAGGAGTTCAGCTAAGGTAAAAATAATAAAAATAATAGTTTTATTTGAGCCCTAAATGTTCTTTCTAAATGTATGTCTACATATTCGAAAACCACAAGTTATGAGAGAATTATATTTGTACATTAATTATAATAACGTTTATTACGTGAGTTCAACTCAGGATAAAATGAAGAATGTGACATGAGTCCCGGAAGCTCTTTTTAATATATGTCTACATATTTAGGAAGAACAAATCACAAGAGAATTTTATTTGCGCCTTAATTATAATAATGTTTATTACGTGAGTTCAACTCAGGATAAAATGAAGAATGTGACTTGAGTCCCGGAAGCTCTTTTTAATATATGTCTACATATTTAGGAAGAACAAATCACAAGAGAATTTTATTTGCGCCTTAATTATAATAATGTTTATTACGTGAGTTCAACTCAGGATAAAATGAAGAATGTGACTTGAGTCCCGGAAGCTCTTTTTAATATATGTCTACATATTTAGGAAGCACAAATCACAAGAGAATTTTATTTGCACCTTACTTATAATAATTTTTATTACGTGAGTTCAACTCAGGATAAAATGAAGAATGTGACTTGAGTCCCGGAAGCTCTTTTTAATATATGTGTACATATTTAGGAAGCACAAATCACAGGAGAATTTTATTTGCACCTTAATTATAATAATGTTTCTTGCGTAAACCTAACTCAGGACAAAATGAAAGAAATTATTTAAGCTCTATCAAAAGTCTGGGAAACGCAAAATATTATAGTATATTTATCTGCAACTTTAATAACTTTAATAATTTAATTATTGTGTGATTTCACCTAAGTTAATCAAGAGTTCTGTTAAGTTTCTGGGTGCTATGCTTAAGCATATGTCCAAACATCCGACATGGATATGTCAGAACAATAACACTTTTGTGTTTATGCCATCTTAACCGCCATCATTATTGTCATCTACTTCTGGTAATACAATCATTCCTAGCTGACTTACCATAACTTGCATTCTATACACTGTCTCCCTGGAGTTAGCCCTGATAGCTCTGTTAAAACTGCACTTGCCTCTACTGCTACCTTGTTTTTACTTCATTGGATAGATTGCATATTCCAGGGCATTGATTTTTTTTTAGCCCGGATACGGGTTCCGATGATCCGGGCTAAGCATTGCGAAGAGAGTTATATATGATAATGAGAGCTTTCGCCTGGGCTTCAATAAGATGAACTAAATATATTTTTTTAAATGTTCTTCAAATAGCGGCACCTCATATGACAAGATTGGCGCTGTCTAAAAGTAGCAGTCAAGTTATGTAATGATAGAGAACTGAAAGGTTGAAGAAATGAAGTTGAAGAAATAAAAGCAGCTTACAGGAAATTAACATAGAAGGAAAAATATCAGCAGACAGCAAGAGATTGCAAACAGAAGAACAATGGTTGACGTGAGTAAAGAAAATGACGCGAAAACCGAGCAAGAACCGCTTGCCAGAAATTTAATTTAAATACCCGGGGAACCAAAGACGCAATAAAATAGCCAAAGACGCCTTCCAAAAACTAAACAAAATATTCAAAAACAGGAACAGGAAACAAAACAAAGATTACTCAAGTGTTACGTAATATCTGTCCCCGAATATGACGATGAAAGCTAGGCAATCTCTACACGGAATACAAAGATACTTGAAGCAACAGAAATGTGGTTCTACAGAAAGAGGTTGAGAATACCAAGGATCGAACATGTGATCAACGATTTATACTTAACATCTCGGCTCAGAACGAGAAATCGGCAGAGCAGAGTTCGACTTCCAGTTGAATTCGTTGCATTCACTTCCGCGCAAGCACCCTTGAGAAAGAGATGAATCTGGCTCTTATCCCTTTAGCTATGGGTAAAATAACAGCATAGATTGGGTTCTATAGCTATGGATGGCAACCGGTCTAACGGAGAAAATAATGGCAACTACTACGGGAAAGTTTTTTTCCCAGTCAGACATGTCTTTTTCAAGACATGATCACCCAAGAGTGTATCATTTTTGACACTTAACTGACTGATACTTAACACCAGAAAGAGACGGTTGAAAGTTCTAGGGAACGTAATGAAGACAGACAGCTTGGAAAATTTGATATTCACATAATTAAGGCAAGAAAAAAACTTACTAAAAAATATTAGGTCTTTCAAAGGACAGAATTTGTGAAGAGGCATGGTCAAAGCAAAGAAATTAAATTATTTTTTCAAAAAATTATCTAAAACTAAAAACTGTTCCTAGAAAAAACGCTCATAAATTATACATAAGTCACATACATATATATATATATATATAACAGACAATGAATGTCTATTATGTTTAATCATGAGCCGTTCTAAACATCGTATTTTGGCTTTAATTTCAGGTGAAAATAAAAACAAAAATTAACATATATATATATATATATATATATATATGTGTGTGTGTGTGTGTGTGTTTATTTTAATAATATAGACATATTAAGTTTACTTTTTTAAAGATACTTTCTACTTTTCTAATCAGTTTCGTGGTGTTCCGATAAAATTCATCAAGGAAGGAGTTGTATATTTTTCCTACCCATATACTTTCGATCTGGTCCAAGATCCTCCTCACGGGTAAATTGATGATTTATATCAGTCAGTCAGTTCAGTTAAGTGCCATACGTGATACACGCTTGGGCGATCATGTCTCGAAAGAGACATGACTGACTTGGCAGAAGATTATCCCGCAGTAGGTTGCCATTGCTTTCTGCGGTAGACTGGTTGCCGACCAAGGCTATTTGTCTTGCTATTTAACCCATAGCTGGAAGGAAGAAACGGATTAATACCTTTCCCAAGGGTATTTGCGCGTAAGTGAATACAATGGATTCAACTGGAATTCGAACTCGGCTCCCCAGTTTCTCGTTCCGAGCCGATATCCACTGTACCACAATGCACATCCTCACGGGTAAATTACTAAGACTAAATTATTGTAACTCTAGTAAAATCTGCATTTTGTGATGATGGCGATTAAAAAAATAACACGCATTAGCGCACTCTATTATAATTTTTTTAAGATGTAAAATTTATCCTTTGTAGCTATGCAATTTTTTTAAAACAAACGTCTCAGTACATGGGAGCTGACCAGAAATTTTCAGTTGATGTTGGTCACTGTTCTCTAGCAACTATATGTAAAAAAAACTATATGTACGCATATATATATATAAAAGGATCTAATAATCGTCTCCAGGCCCAAGTCTTACTAATTAACCCATAGCTGGGGCAAAAGAAGTATATTTTCACCTTTACCAAGAGTATTTTCTTTTTTAATCGTATCACCCCGAGCAAGGCGGTCATGCCACTGATGTGCAGGGGGCTACATATGAGTAAAAAGATTAATTAGAAGAGAGTGAAGATGAAGGCAAACCAGAAAGGAGCAAGAGAAGGATGGGAATACAGGTGTGATGACAGTTTCAAAGGTGGAGAGAAAGGAAAGGATATACAGGGTGGTGAAAGAACTAGAGTCAAGTGGTTAAGAGATGAGTATTGACTTTGCATTTAAATTCCTGGATGTTGTAGCCGCCAGGAAAGCAAGAATATGGAAGCGAGTCCCACAGGCGGGAAGTGCGAGAGAAGAAGCTGAAGGAGTAGAATTGTCGTCTGCATTTGGTTAATCTAACAGTGAATGGGTGGGACCCAGTTGTCAATCTGGTTGCACGAGTTGCACCTGTTGCAGAGGCACCATTGCCGAGTAAATGAATAAAAGAAGCTTAACGTTCACACTCCACTCACGTCTTTTGAACAGGTGAAGAGGCTCATCCCTTGTTTCCTGTTTAGGATGTGGTTCCTGGCTTTCTCTTTTCCAACCATTTTACTATTAAGTAGCCCCATGCGCATCAGTGGCGTCACCGCCTTGCTTGGGGTGATATGATTTTAAAAAATCTGAAATGGGAGCTCGGTACGCCAGCTTTAAAATTTGAGCCTTTATCCATTATACCACTAGCACTTCTAGGAAAACAACTGCTTCAAGGTGATATGGTCGTAAGCAAGAATGCAGAGCGGTTGGTAATATTTTTTGAACAAATCCTCGTCAGCACCCATCATGCTTAGTAACTTGATACTGCAAAGTAGCGTGTGGGTGGCTGTTTTTTTTGTTTTGTTTTGTTTTATTCACGCCATGTTACTTAATATCAGCGATGAATCTATTGTCCACGCCCGAATCGTTTTAGTCATAGAAATTAGTTCAATTTATTGTGGGTATGATTAGCTGAAAATCGAGACAGCTATAACTATTTACTAGTTCTACACACACACCCTTTATACTAATTAAAAACTAATGATTCCATTTTAAATCATCCGTATAGTCTTCAGTTTCGAATAAAAGCTTAAGTTTTAAAATATTAGTGGTTGGTTAAATTCAATGTATCAAAAACCAAACGAGTTACATTTCATCATCGCCGATCAGACCGGAATCTGACTAATAAATAATTGGATGATTCCTCAGGAAGGTGCCGGGTCATGAACGACTATTGGGCTTCAAACTCAACCCAAACCTCAAGTGGAATTCTTACATACAACCCATCGTGAAAGCTGCAGGAAAATCATTGGTTTCTTCTACTGATCCAGTAAGTATCTGACTTTTCGTGCTATCCTCTACCTTTAAAAGCGCCAAATCAAATCGAAAATGGATTACTGCTGTAATATTTGGGTAGGGCTGCCCAGTACTCATTTTCCAGTCTCGATAGATGCGAAAAGCGTCTACGTCAGCCGCGCAATGCACATTGTAGCGAACAAATCTTATTCCATTTGTATTTCATTGTTGAGATGTAAGTTCCACTCTAGCAGCTTTTATCTACGAACCAGTTCTGTGGAACCGACTCCCAAGAGGATGTTTACCTGATCAGCACAGTATTATGTTCAAGTCTAGGGTTAACTTTTAGCTTTTCCACCTATCCGCATAAACTGTAACTCTTATTCTGTAAGCCTCCAATGACTAATGGTTTTGTACAGAGTGAACCTTAAGGCAAAAGGAAACTGAATTTCAAATAAGAATAACTCTGAATACATTTGATAACGTATATCGTTGTTATAATGTCATGTACCCTAGGGCTGACTAACAACAGCTCAACAAGCAGTGGGTGGGAATGACTGGAGTTGAGCGGGCATCTTATGCCTTTCTATTGGGTGAGTAAACAACTCTGCACGTAATAATATCTCAGTATTGGTGATTCATTTCAATTTGTAACCTTGAAGAGTGTTAAGAGTCTATCAACAGCAATAATTATATATGCGTAGAAGTAATATCAAGTGAAGGAAAACAAGTCTTTGTCACCTTACAGAGGTGTCTCTGATGCAAGAAGTAATTTGGTCGCACAGCCAATTACAGTATTTCAATATAGATAGATAGACAGGAACATACTCTGATAGATATGAACAGTTTGCGATAGATAGATAGATAGATAGATAGATAGATAGATAGATAGATAGATAGATAGATAAACTGCGTATGTAAGGAATTCTTATAGCATGTAGAAAATATATATGTATATATAATCATATGATTATAGATAGATAGATAGATAGATAGATATAAAAATATTTATAGATAGATAGATAGATAGATAGATAGATAGATAGATATTTATAGATAGAAAAATATTTATAGATAGATAGATAGATAGATAGATAGAAAAATATTTATAGATAGATAGATAGATAGATAGATAGATAGATAGATAGATAGATAGATAGATAGATAGATAGATTGTTGTCTACCCAGAATAAGTCCGGAAGAAAAACATGAACTCAGGTATTAGTGAAACATATATATTGAACGAAATAACAAATACAAAGAGTATTACACGTCAATCGGACTACCAAGTATTAGACCGGCGTAACTCAACCCAACTCAACGCCACTCCGAGAGGTATATTCTCCCGGTATTCATAATAATAGGAAGAGTTCATTATAGTCAAAAAAAGGTAGGCTCCATTATATATATATATATATATATATATATATATATATATATATATACCCTCACATATTTAAGATTAATGAATAATAAATAGGTAATACCCAACACCTTATTTACCTTCCTTTACTATACTATTGATTCTAGCCAGGATTGAAACATATACAAATAATTCACATGATTATCTATACGCAATATATTCTATATTCTCAAATTTCTACGTATATGCAGTTTTATCTATACATCTAAAATTTTATCTATCTATCTATCTATCTATCTATCTATCCCATTCTAAATCAATCAGTCAATCAGTCTGTCTATCTATCTATCTATCTATCTATCTATCTATCTATCTATCTATCTATCTATCTATCTATCTATCTATCTATCTATCTCAGCCTGTTCATATATATCAGAATTTGTTCCTATCCATCTTGCAACTATTGCCATTAGCTGTGTAACAAAATTACTTCTTGCATCAGAGACACCTCTGTAAAGTGACAAGGACTCTTTTTCACCCCCTTGACATTGCTTCTACGCATACATACTGCTGTTGATAGACTCTTGACACCCTTCAAGGTTACAAACTGAAATGAATCACCGAATACTAAGAGATTATCACATGCAGAGTTACTTACTCGCCCAATAGAAAGGCACAAAATGCCTGCACAACCCCAGTCATTCCTACTCACTGCGTGTTGAGCTGCGGTTAACCAGTCACAGGTTAATAGATATTAGAACAACGATTGGTAGTACGCGACGCAATCAACGTCAAAAGTAATACATTTCGTTGGTGGTTATTTTCCTTCTCTGTCTCTTTGGACTTGGAGAAGTCACGTGACAGCAAGCGAACAGGAATGTACAGATTTGTGGTTTCCTTTGCTCGATAACCGAAGAGATTCACAATGTCCGAGACGTATCTTCAAAAAAATTGTTGAACAATTACCGACTTATTCGATAACGGAGTTGCTAGATAAACGAGGTTTTACTATAATAATAAATTATTAGCATTTCCCCCATTACACTAAACTGTAACGTATTTCTTCAAATAAGCTGGTGGCTAGACTGCAGCCACTTCCCCACCTTCGAAATGTGGCCTCCCTTTGTCTGTTTTATAAATACTTTCATGGCTTCTGCTCGGACGAACTTAAGTCACTGGTGCCTCCTCAACAGGTGTTTACTCGTGCAACCAGATTGGCAACTGGGTCCCACCCATTCACTGTTAGGTTAGCCAAATGCAGACGACAATTCTACTCCTTCAGCTTCTTCTCTCGCACTTCCCGCCTGTGGAACTCTCTCTCATATTCTTGCTTTCCTGACGGCTACAACCTCCAGAAATTTAAATGCAATGTTAATACTCATCTATTAACCACTTGACTCTAGCTCCCCCCCCCCCATATCCTTCCATTTCTCTCCACCTATGTATCTGTCATCGCACCTGCATTCTCAGCTTTCTATTGCTTTTTTCTAACTAGTTTGTACTCCTCACTCTTTTCTAATTAATCTTTTTACAGTTACCTAGCCCCCAGCTCATCAGTGGCATTTCTGCCTTGCTCGGGGTGAAATGATTAAAAAAAAAAAAAAAGCACCTCAACTCAATAAATGAATATTTTAAATAAGCTCTTCCATCTAATAATCGTCTGCTCATAATCGGTGGAAAAATTTGTGTTTTACTCCCATTCAAATGTGTGTGTGTGTGTGTGTGTGTGTGTGTGTGTGTGTGTGTGTGTGTGTGTGTGTGTCCGTTACCTATAAACTCCGAAACAGCTGAACCGATTTTCTTGAAAATTTACACAGTTGTACTATAAGCGTCTGCGAGTGTTCTTAGATAGGTTTTGTGTCGAGGAACCCCCGATAAATATCAAAAATCGATAATCGAAAAAATCGGGTTATAGAAAGAGTGGTCCCATTTTAATCAAATTTGATACACTCATAGACGAAGACATAAGAAACGATATTCAGAAGTTTCAAGTTTGCAGTTCTTACAATAGTGCAGAAAATCGATAATATATATATATATATATATATATATATATATATATAAAAGGCAAGATGTTTGTGTGTGTGTTTGTTTATCTTGCTGTATGTCTGTATTTTTTTTCAGCCCTTTTATTTTAGTTTTTGCTTCGGGTTTAGCTCTAAGTAGGTATAATTGTAGTTCTTAGTCTCAGCCATGATACTATTTACTCAGCGAACTTATTTAGCCTTCAAAATTCAGTTTACGCCGAATAAAACTTATTTGATATCGATACCAGGAAATCAAAATTTGACTTACATCCATTCATTTTTCTTTTAGTCTACGGTTTCGCTTTAACTGGAAACAATTATTGCTTTTTAGTCTTTCGTGCCAACGTCCAAAGAGTCTGATCTCCAGGACCATGGATTAGTTTTAAAGCTTTTATTACACCCGAGCAACGCTAGTAAATAGACTAAATGCACATTTAACTACACTTTCTTGAAAAACTTGTTTGTGTTTGCAAAACGGAAAGTTGTTTTGTTTGGGAGGGGAATCTCCTTCCATTAAGACTTTTACTCAGCGAACTTATTTTGCCTTCAAAATTCAGTTTACGCCGAATAAAACTTATTTGATATCGATACCAGGAGATCAAAATTTGACTTACATCCAAGACTTTTTCTGGGGTTATTTTCTTTCTTTGCCTCTTTGTCCCAGGAGAAGTTACGCGAAAGGAATTTATAGTTTCGTAAAGGACGGATTTCCTTGCTCGATAACTGAGAAGATGGACAATTTTCGAGACACATTTTCACTGAAACATTGAAGGATAACCGAATCCTAGGATAATGGAGGTGCTCGATAACCGAGTTACCAGTGTATTAACTTTTCAATATCAGACACCAAGCTAGTAACAGTTCATCATCACTGAACAGATTTTTCCCCAGTCAGAACGAATGGTTTCACTCTGAATACTTACTTTAGACGTTTATTGGGACTCAAGTTCACCTAAGGCCTCAAGTAGAACACATATATACGATCCATCGCAAAAGATGGTGTCAAAGTCGTTGGCTCCTTTTACCTCTCCAGAAAGTGCCTGACACCTTCTACCATACTTTAACGTTGCAGGAATCGCGTTAGACATAAAATAGAGTATATCTGCCATACCTAGACTGGAACAACTTAATCTTTACTCCCCAGACTTGACAGAGTTCACAGTCGTTTACGGGATATTGTCGGTGAGAGATGTCCAATTTCCAACGCTACAGCTGCTTTTTCCATAATTATAATTATATGGCAACTCTGTCTCTATTTGCAATACTTATGACTACATGTTTCACTCTGGTATAAACTGGAAGTATGTCTAATTTATTTACGATGGTGTAAACTTGACGTATACCTAACTTTTCGTAAAACTGGTGTAAAAACGGGTGCATGTCTACCTTTTCAATGTAGTGTAAACCAGAATATGGTTATCTTATTGAAGTTAGTGTAAACAGGACGTATACTTTATCGACTTTGTTTTAAAACGGGTGCATGTCTATCTTTTGAAGGTAGTGTAAACCAGACATATGACTATCTTATTGAAGGTAGTACAAACTGAACATATTTCTATCTTTTTGTGTAGTATATACTAGATATGTCTACACCTTTAAAAGTATTTTAAATCGGGGATATATATATATATATATATATTTCAAATAACTTTAATCCAAACGGAAAAATAGGAAGGTAAATCCCAAAGACCCGATCCTAATTAATAGTAAAAAATGATACAGGTGCAGAGCTCAATGTAATTAAAATTACAAAGCCAATAATAATTCAATTATGATCATGTTGAAATGATCATTCAACAGTTTTGAACATCGAAATTTATTTTATTTAATATATATATATATATATATATATATATATATATATATATATATATATAATATCTATCTATCTATCTATCTATATATATATATATATATATATATATATATATATATATATATATATTTCTTTTATATACGAGTTATTTCGCTACCTTGGTTTCCACCATGCCCTTTTCAAAATTAATCGTAATTTTTGTTGGATATGACCTATGGTTGACATTGAAAAACGCAACAAGTTTTGATATGCCGTTAAATTAATCAACCAATCAACAACTATTTTCAGCGTATCAGAGACAGGAAACTTCACTAATTATTGTGAAAACAGATTATTTGCTCCGAATCACAAATAATTTTATGCCTGAGTTATTTATGAATTGCCTCCTTGATAGAATTATGACAGCGAAAGAAAACTATGACCTTGACTGAATTTGGAATTGGTTAGTAAATGTGTCAATATGTATGTCTCAAGGAGAAGATGATATAATTTTCTTTCCGGCGCAGTATATTCGTGTTCACATCTTAATTACTCATTACGGATTTTAATTACAAATCTGATAAAACAATATATGTTTAAAACCGCGAAACTAGAAATAATGCTATGCAAGGTAAAAAATTCTTATTCAATTTATTACTGAAGTTGTATTGAATCTTAACACCAGATCATAAGACAAGTATTGCTGAGTTTGGCACAAGGCCACAAGAGTTAGGGATATAGTGAAAATCGTGTTTAATTTATTAGTTACTACTCCGTTAAGGAAAAATTTCTCAAAATCTATGAGAAGTAAATAAATCCGTCTAAGTCATTAGGATCTTGTGATCTTGTCGTCCCACTTATAATCACGCCTTTATCCCTATTTTGATTCTTCGATGCGCCGACAGGTGTGAGAAATGAGATTTGGAGATCACGTTTCATCAGGACTGCGCGAGACGGATTAATGAGATGAGACTACGTGCTAAAAACCACTTAACCACTGAATCTCCGTTGTCTGTTGTGAAGAGTCTCCAAGACACAAAAATATGCAAACTGGGAAAATTTAAAGACAGATACTCAAACATACGTGTGTATAGATAGATAGATAGATAGATAGATAGATAGATAGATAGATAGATATGAAAAGACTGAGATAGATAGATAGATAGATAGATAGATAGATAGATAGATAGATAGATAGATATGAAAAGACTGAAATAGATAGATAGATAGATAGATAGATAGATAGATAGATAGATAGATAGATAGATAGATATGAACAGACTGATATATATATATATATATATATATAGATATGAAAAGACTGAAAAGATGAGATAGATAGATAGATAGATAGATAGATAGATAGATAGATAGATAGATATGAAAAGACTGAAATAGATAGATAGATAGATAGATAGATAGATAGATAGATAGATAGATAGATATGAACAGACTGATATATATATAGATAGATAGATAGATAGATAGATAGATAGATATGAACAGACTGATATATATATAGATAGATAGATAGATAGATAGATAGATAGATAGATATGAAAAGACTGAGATAGATAGATAGATAGATAGATAGATAGATAGATAGATAGATAGATATTAGAAGACTATGACTTAGTCGGAAAACTTTTCGCATGACGCGTTTAGTCTTTTAGGACTACATCGGTCGAAAGTGAAGTTTACAATGCGACTATACATGCGCACAACAGTTAACGAACTCCGAGAATTCTAAATTTAAACTTAAACTCACAACACTTTGGATCAATTTCCTGTACTTTTATCCATTAGACTATGTGTCTTTGAGGACTTCAGTGTATGAATGCTTGGACTTATAAACCGTGTCAGAACTATTTTTTGCCCTAGCTCATATTGAAATCTCGAAGCATATGATTTACTCTAGTCCTCCATAATAGTGGTTATTATATTCATTTCTATGCTTGGTCGGCTTAGGAGATAGTTTTGACCTAGCATATGCGCTGATTTCTTAAGTTTTCATAATTATCAGTGGTGTTCTCTATGATTTCAAATTTATCCCATAAGAGACGGCAATCCTATTTCTCCCTCCATAAGTAGTCAGCTATTCTTGATTTTTCTACTTCCCCTCATGTTGAGGCCTTGCGATGTTCTTGCAACATTACTTTAAGTTGAGTTTAAGGGATACAAGTAACACATCCTCAAGCGGCATGACTCACAGAGCGAGAACAATCTACCCCAGGGATCGAAATAAAGGGTTTGGTTTGAATTTCTAATCATCTGAAGAAGGACTCTGTTAGGAGACACGAGCGGCGTGGCATAGGTGGGAGACATGCCTTTGTCGGCGTCGGGGGAGCGTCGATCGTGGCTGGGTGGCGGCCTTCCGTTGTCAGGGAGGTAAGCTCTTCGGTGGCGGCCGGAGGGTGGCAATCGCTGTCGGTGGTGTTGGTGGTGATGGTGGTGGTGGTGGTGGTGGTGGTGGCTGTCGGGTTCGCTGGTTTTTGCTCGCGTGTTCGCTGCTCCCGCTGCCGGATGCAGTTTACCGTCGTACCCAGGACCAAATAGATAGGAAGAAATAAAGGAAGGAAAGAGTGGAGGAAGATAATCAGAATAAAAGGCAGGCAAATAAACAGAATATGATAGTTTTTAAAATTTGACAAATGAAAACGTTTCTTGAAACAGATTTGATTGAAGACAGATTTGATATTGATTTGATTGCATTTCGCCATTCAAATCCGAAATCGATTTTATATCGCATTAAAAACAAATCTTCTTCTCATTATCAGAATGGATCGAAAGCAATAGATTCTTTTGACTTTTTTCTAAAATGAATTGAAGGTAAATCCTCATACAATCTGTCCGAATGGGTTGAAAGTAAAAGATATGTTTTGTTCTGTCCATGCATTTCCCGTGTCGATATTTCTATATCCAAATTTGGAAACATAGATAGATAGATAGATAGATAGATAGATAGATAGATAGATAGATAGATAGATAGATAGGAAGGAACAGACTGAAATAGATAGATAGATAGATAGATAGATAGATAGGAACAGACTGAAATAGATAGATAGATAGATAGATAGATAGATAGATAGATAGATAGATAGATAGATAGATAGATAGATAGATAGAATGAAATATGTAGATAGATGGAGAAACAGATAGTTTCATAAGAAACAATCATCTGAACGCAAATTCCTGTTTTCGAACCTAAGTAATTATTTACACCCATGGCCTTGTGCTATACGAATCTCAGACAGGCAGATAACTCAACCATGGAACAATAGTTAACAGTTAACAATAGTGTCCAGATACCTTAATAAACTGAGCTAAAATTCTATCGATATTGATTATATATATATATATATATATATATATATATATATATATAGATAGATAGATAGAGAGAGAGAGAGAGAGAGAGAGAGAAAGAAAGAAAGAGAGAGAAATTGTTTAATTACTTAGTTTTTGGTCATAATATGATCAGACCAGTGCACATTTGTATTAAAAAGTTTTCAATAGAAGTATATTGTAGAACTTTTGAATATTTTCGATTTGCAAACATGTTATTGCGCAATAACCTAATAACTCGTTTACAAATTATATATATATATATATATATATATATATATATATATAAATGGAATATATATACATATATATTATATATATATATAAATGGAATATATATACATATATATTATATATATATATAAATGGAATATATATACATATATATTACATATATATATATATATATATATATATATATATATATAAATGGAATATATATATATATATATATATATATATTTAATCATATCACCCCAAGCAAGGCGAAAACGCCACTGATGCGCAGGGGGCTACGTAAGAATTAAAAAGATTTTAAAAGAGAAAACGGGAAACCACATCCTAAACAGGAAACAAGGGATAAGCCTCTTCACCTGTTCAATTGACGTGGGTGGACTGTGAACCGTGCGATAGTTTAGTCTATCTACTCCAATTGAAAAAAATAAAATAAAATAAAAAAGAGTGAAAAGATTGATAAATGGAATATATATACATATATATTTATTATATATATATATATATATATATATATATATATATATATATATATACAAATGGAATATGGAATATTCTTCCCTACCCTTTCAAGAGGGATAGAGAGAACGAGAGATAATAAAGATGTATCAAATATAGCTATTATTGATCTTGATGTTATCACCAAAATAGATTCAGTCAGCCGAGATTATTTATTTTTAGCCCGTGCAATATTTAATCCGTTGTTATTTTTATAAGATTCAATTAGACAGCATCTCGGTGAAGATAAAAATAAATGAGACACAAAGAAAGAGAAGATGCATTTGTGTATCAGGTCCCGGGGCATCGAATTCTATTTTTAGCACTCCTCCTTCCCAAACCACACGCACGCGCATTCAATCGTATGCGGCTGTGTAAGTCGGTTGATGGAGTAAGTAATGAATACTTTATGTATATATATGAAGTGCGTGCCAAATTCGATGTATCTAACGGTTATGAATTCTGTATGCTATTTCAGGTATAAGTATTAACGTAGGTATATTTCATTTGGGTAAACTTTGCCAGCGATTTTTATTTAAAGAAAGAAACTTTTATATTTTAATGGTTTCCTACTGTGAACACTGGATGTGCGTTGTGGTGCAATGGATATCGACTCGGATCGACAAATCGGGGAACCGAGTTCGAATTCCTTGCATTCACTTGCTCACAAATACCTCTGGGAAAGATATTAATCCGTCTCTTCTCTTCAGTTATGGATTAAATAATATGACAGATTGGTTTCTATAGCCTTGGATCACAACCAGTCTGCTGAAGATAGCAATGACAACCTACAGCGGGATAATCTTTTTCTCAGTCAGTTATGTCTCTTTCGAGACATGATTGCCCAAAGCGTGTATCTCGTATGACACTTAACTGACTGTCTTATAGTCATCTGCAGCGAAAATGGCTGAGTTGCCTTCAACGAAAAATTCCTTGATTTTTTTCAGCGGTGGGGCCCCGCTTTTTGATAAGCCATATTCTAAGCATTCTTATTTTTCGAGACATGATCGGCCAAAGCGTGTATCGTGTATGGCACTTAACTAACTTTCTTGTTTTTCCAATGTTCTGTCCATGGTATTTTTAGCATTCGTCGGTAGAACTACATAGCTACCGCTTCTAGTCCTTTCGTTACCTATAAAGACATTTTCGAAAATTCACCGCCATAGAAGAGTAGAATCTATGTAACACGATTGCACACTTTTTCATTTTTTATCTCCACTATGTTAAAGTTATTATACAAACCTTATAAACCTCAATACCACGAAGTTGCTTTGAAAAGAGTTTTGTCAAATTTTAAACGATAAATTTAATAATGGGATGTGCGTTGTGGCGCAGTGGATATTGGCTCGGAATGAGAAAACGGGGAGCCGAGTCCGAACTCCAGTTGAATTCCTTGCATTCACTTACGCACAAATACCCTCGGGAAAGGTATTAATCCTACTATTTCTTCCAGTTATGGGTTAGATAATAGGACAGTTTGGATTCTGTAGTCTTGGTCGGCAACCAGTCTACCGCAGAAAGCAATGACAACCTACTGCAGGATAATCTTCTACCCACTCAGTCACGTCTCTTTCGAGACATGATCGCCCAAGCGTGTATCACGTATGGCACTTAAATGACTGACTGAATTTAATAATGAACACAGACTTCGGGTTGTTATAGCTAGTTTTAACATGTTCTATAAAAAACTGTAGTCTGAAGTTATAATGCTCAACCAGGAACTCTTACTTCAACAGCAAGGTAATAAAATCACCAACGACGATAATAGAACAAATAACACACCTATATGATAAGTCTTTGAAGAATTTACATATCGTATAGTTGTCAGTCAGTCAAGTGCTATACGTGATACACGCATTGGGCGATCATGTCTCGAAAGAGACATGACTGAGTGGGCAGAAGATTATCCCGCAGTAGGTTGCCATTGCTTTCTGCGGTAGACTGGTTGCCAGCAAAGGCTACAGAACCCAATCTGTTCTATTGTTTAACCCGTAACTGAAGGGAAGAGATGGATTAATATCTTTTCCAAGGGTATTTCTGCGTAAGTGAATGCA
This sequence comes from Ascarosepion bandense, assembly GCA_037127315.1. Classification (NCBI taxonomy): domain Eukaryota; kingdom Metazoa; phylum Mollusca; class Cephalopoda; order Sepiida; family Sepiidae; genus Ascarosepion; species Ascarosepion bandense. The sequence goes on from JBBBDQ010028572.1 coordinate 216,570, forward strand.
AGGAATTCAACTGGAATTCGAACTCGACTTTCCGATTTGTCGTTCCGAGCCGATATCCACTGCACCACAACGCACATTCAGTATAGTTACCGTTCTCAATAACAGCCAGCAATATATAATTCATTGATTTTTTTTTTCCTTCAACAGACTCACTTTCCGACATAAAGGCTTTAATTACTTCCCATAGGACAGCTTTGCTGTCATATTGTTTGCTACCTTCATATAATTTTATCTTCACAATTGATAATAGATTATCGATTGGATTCAGATCGGAACATGATGATAGCCATTTTATAATCTTATCTTCTGTAAACCTTTTACACACAAAAGCTTCGCTGGTAACCTGAGATACATGAGGAAAATTGACATTAATAAATACACACTTCACTTTAAAACTGTAAGGCTAGGACTTATACCAGGCAAACAAGGTTTTGTCCGTGACATGGCAATAGTTAGCAGTGTTAAGTTTATGACTTTCATCGAACTTGATTGGCACAATAACAGTTTTGTCTATGTCAGTTTTAACTAACACTCGAGATTCGACTGTAAAAATTATTTTAGAATAGTCAATGTTCCTGTATTTTTTTGGTCCAGTTTTGACGCTTTAAAATATTCTCTTTAATGAGAAGAGATTTCTTGACAGACCAAATTTGTGAAGAATTCTTTACCTTTTGTCTTATACGACCTCAATACCAATGTGTTCAAAGAGCTGAGCACCGGAGAAAAGTAACTCGCTTTAGTTTCCATTGCTCTTCAGGAGTCAAGTTTCTAATGACTTTTTTTTTTTTTACTTCTCGTTCTCAACATAGTTATATTTTCAAAATTACTTTTTATCGTTCGTTGATCTCTGCGAAGTTCATTTGGTATCTAAACTTATTTATAAATGGAACATTGTCTCTGTGTGTTTGTGTGTCTGTGTGTGTGTGTGTGTGTGTGTGTATCCGTTACCTATAGACTCCAAAACGGCTGAATCGATTTTCTTGAAAATTTACACAGTTGTACTATAAGTGTCTGCGAGTGTTCTTAGATAGGTTTTGTGTCGAGGTACCCCCGATAAATATCAAAAATCGATAATCGAAAAAATCGGGTCATAGGAGTGATCCGATTTTAATCAAATTTGATACACTCATAGACAAAGACATGAGAAACGATATTCAGAAGTTTCAAGGTTGCAGTTTTTACAACAGTGCAAAAAATTGATAATATATATATATAAAAGGCAAGATGTTTGGGTGTGTGTCTGTTTATCTGCCTGTATGTCTGGATTCTTTTTTCAGACCTTTTATTTTAGTTTTTGCTTCGGATTTGGCTCTAAGTAGGTATAATTGTAGTTCTTAGTCTCAGCCATGATACCATCTACTCAGAGGACTTATTTAGCCTTCAAAATTCAGTTTACGACGAATAAAACTTATTTGATATCGATACCAGGAAATCAAAATTTGACTTACATCCATTCATTTTTCTTTTAGTCCACGGTTTCGCTTTAACTGGAAACAATTATTGCTTTTTAGTCTTTCGTGCCAACGTCCAAAGAGTCTGAGCTCCAGGACCATGGATTAGTTTAAAAGCTTTCATTAAACCCGAGCAACGCCGGGATATACTGCTAGTCTCCCATATTTTGTTTTTTACTATTTGTTGGGTTTCATCATGTTGCAACTTATAATATGAAAAGAAAAATAGTTCCCTTAGATTTCAGAGGACTTAAATTAATATTATATAAATCTATAATCTTGGAATTATTTCGAACTTTTGTTCTAATCTTGGTTGATATAAGTGTTATAATAATGGGTCAGCAACACATAAAATACAATTTAGTTGGAATGATGCTGAAGTGTGTGGATTAAATATAACCCAAGAAAATTTTATACAAATAGAAAATTTTTTTAACACACAAAAATACTTAGCAAAAACACAGATATAAGGTGACAGAATTATATAATAACGGACACTATAACGGGTTCAATTTTGTCCTAGTCTTACACAATATTCAACGGAAAATAAGTGGTGGGTCTAACGAGGAAGATATTTGGAGGAAGTTTAGGCGGAATTGAAAGTGGTCATTTAACGCGGCTAAAGAATATATATATATATATATATATATATATATATATATAGCTAGGGTTTGGTCAGAATGATTAACGAAACAATCTTTACCTCTCACGGCAGAAACGTGGTGTATTCACTGGATTACTGAAAAGTTCTTTCGACGTCTTGAACGAATCGCCGGAGAGGGGTCTACGTCTGGCATGTAGCACCTACAAATCTGGGGTTTTCTACTATTTTTTTTTCTTTTTATATAGAAACAGGGCCTATATTCATTGGCCTTCTTATTCTCTGGTCTTTTCCTTCTTTTTCCTCTAACCATAGTTACCAGGCTAGTTAATCACTTTTTGGGAAGGGTAGAACCTGACCAACTGACCCAAATCCTACTACTCCTTTTTGGGGTGGTAGAACCTTGACCGCATGACCAGTTACTACTACTTTTTTGGGGGGTGGGATTGGTGAAAACCTGACCAAATAACCTAGTTACTACTATTCTTTTGCTAAGGTGACTATTTTCAGTCATGACCCAAGGCTCTTGTGGCGAGAAACGCTTCTAACTTCTTCGTTACAATAGACACAACGTTTCGAATAAGTACCCTCTGGTCATCATCAGGTCTCCATAAATTGGTTGATGTGGATTATCTTGTTGATTATTGCGAAACATCCTGTGAAATCAATTATTCTTCTCTCACTAGATGATACCAACACACGTATAACCAACTACGATATCCACTACGCCACTGTCCTGAAGGACTTTAGTGGTGTATTTTTGGAGTATTTTATATATAGTGTTGGATATAACAACTGGGTTATGCTAGTGGGTTCATGACATTTGTCATAATTTGTATTTATTTCTGAGAGGAGAAATTTTCAATAATCTTGGAATTATTTCGAACTTTTGTTCTCATCTTGGTTGATATAGATAATCCATATCAGCCAATCTATGGACACCTGATGATGACCAGAGGATACTTGGTCGAAATGTTGTGTCTATTATAACGCCTATATTAACCAAGATGAGAACAAAAGTTCGAAATAATTCCAAGATTATTGAAAATTACTCATCTCAGAAATAAATACAAAATTAGATAAATTTACATAATAAATACAATAACTTTAGTAAAACATTGAAATTACTTAAAACTTAACTCAAGTTTCATTCTGCTGTCAAAAATAATCGTTTAAAATTTTTCAAACGTTTTTTAAAAAAAATCAAATTACTGAGGTTTTTGTAATTTGAATAACAACTTCAGACGGACTGTAAGGCATATTACGGTTTCTTAATACTTTGCTCGGGACGAGAAATCGGAGAGCCGAGTTCGAATTCCATTTCAATTCGTTACATTCCCTCACGCGCAAATACCCTTGAGAAAGTTATTAATCTGTTGCACCTCCCACTAGCTATGGGTTAAACAGTAAGACATACTGGATTCTCTAGTCTTGGTTAACAATTAATCTACCACAGTAAGTAATGGCGATCTACTGCAGGAAAATATTGTGCACAGTCAGTCAGTCACTCTTTCGAAACATGATTATGTATAGTACTTAACTGACTGAAAACATTGTTTATTTTGGACAAAACATTGTTCGTTATTCCAAATCGCCTTCGGATCTCTGTGTCACATTTTTCTTTAATCTGTTACTACTTTATCCACATTGATAAATATCTGTACCTACCTAATTTGACATCCCTGATATTATTAACATATTGTTTTCCCTTTTGTCGATAATCGTGCTTTCTATTTTCTCAAAATTAATAATTCATTTCCACATATTCTCTCATTAATAGCTTGCCTGATATTTTTTCATTTTTTTAAATAATAAGAAGTTGTGGATAGACATGATCGGCACAAGAGATTTATAACAATAACTAATAATTTAGAAAAAACGATTCTAATAGTATACTGAAATAAAAGAACAGAAGATTCGTTCTTACTGTAGATCTTGTTGGATACAATGAAAGATTAACATCAATAACTAACAATAAAACAGAAATTGTGGCTTATTCTTTTCCATGTATTATTGTCCTTTAGCGCGTAGGCAATAATTGATTTCCATAAATTCCTGTACTAGGTAGCTCTCAATAAATATGTTTTTTTTTCTGCTATCTATCTAAACTTATTTATAAATGAAATTTTCTCTGTGTGGGTGTCTGTGTGTGTATGTCCGTTACCTATAAACTCCGAAACGGCTGAATCGATTTTCTTGAAAATTTACACAGTTGTACTATAAGCGTCTGCGAGTGTTCTTAAAATAGGTTTTGTGTCGAGGTACCCCCGATAAATATCGAAAACTGATAATCGAAAAAATCGGGTCATAGAAGGAGTGGTCCGATTTTAATCAAATTTGATACACTCATAGACAAAGACATAAGAAACGATATTCAGAAATTTCAAGGTTGCAGTTTTTACAATAGTGCAGAAAATCGATAATATATATATATAAAAGGAGCGATGTTTGTGTGTGTGTCTGTTTATCTGCCTGTATGTCTGGATTCTTTTTTCAGACCTTTTATTTTAGTTTTTGCTTCGGGTTAGGCTCTAAGTAGGTATAATTATAGTTCTTAGTCTCTGCCATGATAGCATTTACTTAGAGGACTTATTTAGCCTTCAAAATTCAGTTTACGCCGAAAAAACTTATTTGATATCGATACCAGGAAATCAAAATTTGACTTACATCCATTGATTTTTCTTTTAGTCTACGGTTTCGCTTTAAGTGGAAACAATTATTGCTTTTTAGTCTTTCGTGCCAACGTCCAAAGAGTCCGAGCTCCAGGACCATGGATTAGTTTTAAAGCTTTCATTACACCCGAGCAACGCCGGGCTATACTGATAGTGTATCCTAAACCTTGTTCCGCCATCAATTTACTCAAGCTCAGTAAGTATATTGTGTGTTGTTTTCTTTTGTGCGTCTTGACTTCAGACTGTTCTGTGAGTATCCAATTTTCCAAGCTTTATTTCTTCCTTATGCGCTTTTGAAATTTCAACTGTCTATTCCTGATTTTTAAGTATCAGTCAGTAAAATTCCATACGTGATACACGCTTTGGGCGATCATGTCTCGAAAGAGACATGACTGATTGGGCAGAAGATTATCCTGCAGTAAGTTGCCATTACTTTCTGTGGTTAACTGGTTGCCAGCCAAGACTATAAAACCTAATCTGTCTTACTATTTAACCCATAACTGGAGAGAAGAGACGGATAAATACTTTTCCCAAGGGTGTTTGTGCGTAAGTGAATACAAGGAATTCAACTTGTATTCGAACTCGACACCCCGATCTCTCGTTCCGAGTTTATACCCACTGCACCACAACGTACATCCGTTGTATTGTTTTCATTTTCTTTAAAACGTCGTTGCTGATCACATGTTCGGTCCGTTGTATTCTCATCATCCTTTTGAAGTACCACATTTCTGTTGCTTCAAGTCCCTTCTTCAGCTACGCAGATTTTTTTTCTAGTATTCATTGTCGTATAACATTCTCTTTTCTTCATGAGCTATGTGTTAATTAGTAAGACTTGTATTATTAAACTAATATTATGTCCAAAACATTCTTCTTCTTCTTCTTCTTTTTCTATGTGCCTTTTTGTTTTCGTAGGTGATCATGGCCTTCCAAGTCTCCCTATCCCTGGTTGCTCTTAGCATGCTTTCTCCTGTTACAACACGCAACCCGCGTTCTGTCAGCCACCTGCTTAGGCCTTTCAAATATATTATCCGCTGCTTTCCTCTGTCTGTTTTCCCTCTATCTGGCCTGTTAGTGTCAGTGTTCTCCAAACCCTCCTTCCTCATTGCATGTCCCAGCTGTCTCTTCCTAATGCTCAGTATTAATTTCCTTTACGTTTCCATCCTTTTCAAACCTCACCATTGCTCACATGCCCGATCAATGATATCCGCAGCATCCTTCTGTAGAACCACATTCCAAAATTGCTTCGTTTTTTCTTCATCTTTGATGATATTGTCCAGCATTCACTGCCATATTGAAGAACTGACATCACATAGAAATCCAGTAATCTCTTCTTTGTTTCTAGCGAAATTTTCCTGTCTGTTAATACTCTACTCAACTTTTGGAACACGTCTTTTGCCATGCCTATTCGCCTTCGGATCTCTGTGTCGCACTTTTCGTCTTCCCAGATATTTAAATTTTTGTACCTGCTTGATTTTAGTATCCCCCACATGCATTTGATATTTTGGCCTGATGACCATGCATTCGGTTTTTTTACGATCTGAAAATATTTTCTGGCTTTTAGTAACCTGCAAAAGTTTGATAAAACATAGAAAACGAATGAACAAATCAATCTTTCTGACAACTACATATTCTCTCTTCTTGCCATTGATAGTTAGTTCTTTGTTTCTGTTTTTTTTTTTACGACTTTGGCTTGGAGTTACTGCAGTTTTCTTTTTACGTCTGCCATCAACACAGTGCCATCTGCATATCTTGTGTTGCTAAGATAGCATCAATTCATAAAATAAATTAAAAAAAGACTTCGTGTTTTCTTACGATTGCTTTGCTCTAATGTTTAAATAACCCGGTTAGAAAACTTTTCCTTGTTTTAAGCCTTTGAGCTCAATTAATTTCCTGTCCACATACAAGCGGTTTACTCTAGATTATTCTAATCAGTCAGTCAGTTATTTGCTATACGTGAGACATGCTTGAGTAATTATGCCTGACTAGGTTAACGATTTATCCACAGTAATTGCCATTACATCCTGCCGTTGCCAACCAAAGCTATAGAATCCGATGTTTTCGTCTATTTAACCCATAGATAGAAGGAGAAGCGACGGATTAATCCCTTTCCTAAGGGTATTTGCACATAAGTGAATGCAACGAATTCAACAGGAATTCGAACTAGATTTCTCGTTCTGAGTCAATATCCACTGCACCACAACGCACACACTATTAAAAGAGGCCACATTTCGACGGTGGGGAAGTGGCTGCAGTCTAGCCGCCAGATCAGTACCTATCACATTACAGACTCTCCTTTGGAGCCTGTCGAAAACACTGAGGAGAACGGCAGGGGCGCCTGACCATAAATGGCAGCAGTACTCCATGCACGGACGGATGGTTGACTTGTATATATGCAGGATGGATTCAGGCGGAAAAAAACATCCTGGATCGGCAAAGTGACCCAACCTTCTCAGCAGTAGATTTAGCTATGGAATCAATATAGTGGTCCTAATTATAAGATAACTTCGCGTTGGATTATCTCTGTCAGGATTTGATTAATTTGCTATTTTCCGATTCAGTTCAGCTTCCGGGAAAATATTCTTTTAGTAAGGATCCATATTTAGTAAATTATGCATTTGTTTCGCGTTCATGCTTTCATTGGTACAGTGGGATCTTATGAATTATTTTTCGTAGAAGATTTACGCTTTTACGGTTCTCATCAATTTTAAAAGCACTTTGAATCCTGCCAGAAACTCAGATCGGAAAATTGGTAATGAAATAAAAATGGCACCAAGCCTGAAACACAAACATGGAATTGATAAATCTTCTTTTATATACAGTGTCTCTTCAATACGTAGGCGATCATGGTCCTCCACATTTCCTTGTTGCTTGTAGTTCATAACAATTTTCTTCCAAACCCTGCTTTGTTATCCACTTGCTCAAGCCTATCAAGTATGTCTCGCGTTACTTCCTCCTACTTCGCATTTCCTTTATCCGTCTTGCGAGTATTAGATTCACCAGTTCGTTCTTTCTCATTACGTATCCCAGAAACTTCAGATGTCTCTTCCTGACGTTTAGTATAAGTTTTTTTTTCGTTTCCATCCTCTCCAAAACCTTCTCGTTGCTCATATATTCGGTCCATGTTAGCCTCAGCATCCTTCTGTAGAACCACATTTCTTTTGCTTCGAGTCTTTGTTCATCTTTGATGAAATTTTCAAGTATTTCAAGTATAGGACAGATATAATATAACAGTCTAGTACACTTTTCTTTGTTTCCAACGAATTTTTTCTGATAAATCTTAAACACTTCAAATATTTCGCTGTAGAGATAATAAATCCCGGAACAAATACAGCTCAAAGATCTATTTAAACTGCGAAAAAAATATTGTTTATTCAGGAAGGATTTTAAATAATTCAGAAATTATACTGGTAGAAAACCACCTACAGACAGATAAAAAATGAATTGAGTTCGTACACAACTATAGAAAGGGGCGTGAGACAAGATTATAGTGACTGTTTATTGGACCGCCGCTGGGGTTATCTATTACTCCTTTCTGAAATTTCAACAGAGCATTACTAATGAAATTTACTGCCAACAATTGGGTGAAATGCTCATCCGGTTAAGCAAAACGTGTCTGGCACTGATTAATCGACGTGTTACAATCCTGCTTCACGACAATGCTCGACCACATCTTGATGGGATGACACTGCAGAATCTCACTGACTTGAGATACCCTACTGTCACATCCACCATTCTCCTTATTTTTCGCCCACTGACTACCACTTCTTCAAGCATCTTGACAATTTTTTTTTTAACTAAAAGAAATTACTCTGAAGAAACTGCATTCAAAAATTTATTGACGTTTAGACCTTTAGGGTTTGATCGTAATGTCTTGTAACTCAATGACAAAAATGTATAAATGTTCAGAGTTCCCATTTTGACTGATTAAACACTGTTTAATTGCGTTAATCCAGGAATAAAAATTCATTCTAAAAAAAAAACACTAATATAACCAGTTAATAATTCTCGGTCTAGATGTCATGCATGACAACAAACTCGTTCAGAAATATTTAAACAGTCAGCTGCTTTCATCCATTTTCTCTGATCAAGGATTTAAAATGGCTTTATGTAAATATCGAAAATAAAAAAAAAACGAAATAAAAGTTTTGAAACGAAGAACAGAGTAAAGATTAATTGGAAAAATAAAACAAAATCCAAAGAAACGAACGAATGAAAACTTAGCGAATGAAAGATTAGTGAATGAAACTTGTAGGTCTAAGCAGAGGCACTCATTCATTGAATCGCATTATAAAATCACAAGCAGAAAATAATTATAATGGAAACTACATCACTTGAGTACTTTAACAATAGTAACAATTAACATTGTTAGTATATGTAATTCTAAGAAGAGAAAATGATGATATAATCAAGATGCTGACGTTCCACATTACTTCTAACAAAAGGTTAGGACAGAAACTCCCTCAGTACTGAGAGCCGCAAAAACAGTGGACTAGAGAAACGCTGTTTTAATAGGAAAATTTCCGCCAATAGTAGCACTGAATATTCAGACAATAAATACTAAATGTTTAATTATAATGAAACGGCTATTATTATTATGTCATTTTTCATTATAATTCGATTTCTGCTATGGTTACACTACCTACCAAGTCTGCGGAAAGGCAGTTGGTGGTGTGTTGTTATGGCTCCATTTCAGTTTTTCTATCTCCCCTAACATCCTTAGCGTTACATAAACAAAGTTCTCCTTAGTGTGTGGACTGTACTTAACGAAGACAATTTTTGTATATCTCTTAAGCTAGGGTTTCCAGAGATTCTTTCAACGTGTTGTTTTGTTCCATTTTTTATTATTCCAAATGTACCTACTATCACTGGTACGATTCTTGTTTTTATTTTCTATATTTTTTCTATTTCAATTTCCATGTCTTTATATTTTGACAGTTTTTCGAATTCCTTGGTTGCTATATTACAATCCGCTGGACAAGTCATATCAATTAATAAGCAAGTTTTTTCTTTTTGGTATTTAACAATAATGTCCGGTCTATTTGCTTCAATTTTTCTGTCTGTGTAGATCGTGTAATCCCATAGAATTTCTGTTTCTGTAACCGGTGCTGGGTTTGTTTACATGTTTTCTATAGTTTTTGCACATTGTCCAGTGTAAATATTGACCCACTCTATCGTGACGATTTATATATTCATTTGGGGCAAGATTAGATAGTCTATTGTTTCTTTGTCTGAGATTAGATGGTTTATTGTTTCTTTGTATTTGTCACAGAACCTGCATTTTGGATCCACATTATTATGTATAATATTTGCCTGAAAGTTCCTAGTAAAAAGACTTTGGTCTTGCGCTGCAAGAATAAAGCCTTCAGTCTCGGACTTTAATCCAGATGCACGTGACCATCGATGAGTATTAGCTTTATCAACACAGGGTTTATTAGCACGTTCTGGATATTGGTCATGCAGAAGTTTGTCTTGCCAGCATTGTTTCATCTGTTCAAGAGCTTTATCCTTGGCTTTTTTATTTCATATTTTTTGCCGCAATAGTTGGTTCTTGGCTTGTTTTACTTTTCTACAGAATCTATCAAATGTAAATCTTGTTTGTATTTACTACCTTCTTTCATTACTGAATATTTTTCTTTATTATTCTTATTATTGTTATTATTTTGATGTGCATGCATTTTGTCAAGGATAGCGGCAACGAATCTTACTTTGGTATAAAAAATATAGTATCAGGGCACTGTTAAGGATTGAACTCGCAAGACATAGAAAGAAGTTTGTAGAATAAATTCTTTCTTCATCGACTATAGTTGCCGCCCTCTGGTTTCCCGTAAGAATTTTTGCAAATAAAAAAAATGTTAAATAACAATATGTTGTCTATTAACTTCAAACAAAAAAAGATTTGTACCTATTGTAGATAGAACACTTTAACATATAGCTTCACTTGAGTAGATAAATATATAAAGATTGGATCTATTTTCGTCTATGTTTAAAGATGACGCGCGAAAGGTTAAGGAGGGATACTCAAAGTTTTCGCTTGTTTTGTCTTTTATTCTCCTTTTCTGTGTCTCCTTAACTTTTTATATTTAAATGCCTTACGGCCATCTTGTATTTCTTTTTCTTTACATTTTCTTTCATTTTTTTTTTTTTTTTTGTATTCTATCTCGCTTTGCTTTGATTTTTTTTTTTTCATTCAGTTCATTAGACTTTAGGGAAAAATGAAAAAAAAATCCCTTCTCTCCAAAGACCTTTTCTCATATTCTCCATCAATCAAGTCACTTTTCTCAAGTTTTCTATCGTTAACGTTCTTATTCTTTTCTTTTCTTTATCTATGGAGCTTTCCAGCTCTTGCTCTGTTCTTCGCTATCATTTCTCTCTCTCTCTCTCTCTCTCTCTCTCTCTCTCTCTGTGGCTGTCTTTCTCTTTCACACTCGCATGCCGTCTCTTACCATATCGCTTGTGCTCTCTCTCTCTCTTGCACCTTCTCTCTTGCACACCTTTCACTACCTTCTTTCCCTTCTCTCATTGACCCTCCAAATGTTTTCTATTACACCCTTCACTCTTTCTCTCCTTTCTCTGTCGTACATTATTTTTCCACTGTTTCTCACTCTCGCTTTCTCTTTCACTTTCCCAATCGTAACTCTATTTATCTCGCTTTCTTTTCTTTACGTGCTTTCTCTCTCTCTCTCTCTCTCTCTCTCACACTCTCACTCTCACTCTCTCACTCTCTCACACTATCTCTAACTCTCTCTCGTCGACTTCATCTCTCCCACTCTCTCTTAACCATCTGCTCTCTCTCTCTCTCTCTCCATATCTTGCGCTGTCTCTTACCATATCTCCCACAGTCTCTCTTGCCCCTTCTCTCTTGCACCCTATCTCTCTCATCTTTCCTTTCTCTTTTTCTCCCTCCAAATATTCTCTCTCTCTTTCTCTCCTTTCTTTGTCGTGCGCTCTACTTTCCCTTTTTTCTTCTCCGTCCAAATCGCACCTCTATTTAATCCGTTTTCTTTTATCTGCGCAGACTTTCTTGCTCTATCTCTCATGTTCACTTGAGCTATCCCTAACTCTCTCTCTCACCGACTCTCCCATCCTCGCTTAACCATCTGCTCGTCTCCCTCTCTCTCACTCTCTCCCTCTCCCCCTCTCCCTCCCTCTCTCACTGTTCTAACTTTGATCTCCCTCCTGTTCAATTCTTATAGACAACTCAGAGTGTATCTGTGCGAGTAGTCTACATTAAGAAAATCGAAGGGTCATATCCGGGCATTTGTTCGTGGTGAGTGAGTGCGTGTTGGGAGCCTGGGTTGAAATGGTGGCATGAGGAATTGTCTCTATTAATAGAAATTGTATCTAATTCAAACAAGAAGGCCAGAAAAGCTATTGAAAGTCAAATGCTTGCCATCCCAGAATAGAAACTCGCCGGCTTCGATATCTGTACACACTGAAGCAGAAGTAATGAATATTTTATATGGTCTGCGCAGCTGACTGAGATAATGTTAGTTTCACAGCCGGCGCTGAGGCTCAACGTTCAAGCCTAGGTAAAGTTGGTTTCCTTAGTAAGAAACGTAAACATAATTTCCTTAATGGATGGAAAGATTCGAGCAACACTGTTATGCATCGTTTTATGTTGTTTTGGTTGGTGTTGCTTTTTACAGTAAGGTTCGATCTGTACAAGTACTGAGGGCTACTCGAGGTAGTGGGTTTATGTTTGGAAGCAATTTGTACGGATGGGAGGGGAATATAACGGTTGATACTAGATTTGAACAGATTGTAGCTCTAGGGAAAACACTCTTGAGGTTCGCGGGAAGAAGCTGTTCGAGTGAGACTTCTTGCCGATGGAATACGGAAGGAACGTGAGCAGTTTGCTATAATGTAAGGGTCATGGTGGATCCAAATGTCCTACTGACAGAAAGAATGAATATAATTCAACCGAGCAGTTTCTGTGAAAATAGCTATAGAGTAGCGAGAATTAGACATACCACCACATGCCTATCACGAATATACAGGTTATATGAAAGCTCAATTAGGAATCATTTAAACACACAGGGACACCTACTAAAGTCCATCCGCAACATACTCATAGAAAATAAAACTATAACCTCATCCAATATGTAAAAAAGGGCTAAAAGAAATAATAAAATAAGTAGTTATAAAAAAGAATAAAAGAAAAACATTCAATAACAGCAACTATTTACAGGGGCCACAATGTGTTGAAAAAAACTTTCAATCACTCTAGATACATAAGTAAAAGAATTTACACATTCAGTTTAAAATAAAAAAATAAAAATATCTAATAATTGCTAACAAAATAACCGAAAGCGCTCGCGTATATAGAATATTCGGCCAGTTTTTAGTCGTTTTATACCCAGAAAAAAATATTTGTACGAGCACAAGAAAAAGTTAATAAAAATTTTAATCGCATTAAATTGTCTGTCGTTTTTTATAAAACAGGTATGAATAAATATAGATATTTTTCTAACCAAGATTTCTAGATTATTCAGGCTAGTGTATATATATATATATATATATAGATTAGCCACTAAAATACGAGTATCCATTAAAAATTAATGTTGAAACAAAGGATTTGAATAACTAAGTAATTCATCGAGCTTTTATTCGACCTTATTCAAATATTCCCACTACTTCTGTTATATCTGTGCTTTAACCAGCTTATTATGCTATGGAGTGAGCAGCTTGGCGAGAGTAGTCGTGGCTCTGATAGGCACTGTCCTATGGGTAAAAGAACTTGGATGAGTTCCACCACGGAATTTGTGAATGGGCGGCGCGTCATCGAGTTTAATTCGTTACTTCTTCGTCACCATGGCCCGTGGTAAAGTTGGTATGATGTTTGCTTAGTAACTGTCTGGGTTTCAATTCCTGGTAATGGGTGCGCACTGCTGATGAGTCCCCAAAATGGGACGAAACGGCCGTCCAGTGCTTTCTGCATTCTGTTGAGGTCGAATAAAAAGCTCGATGAATTACTTAAATATATATAAACGAAATTATAATTATACTCGTCTCGAAAACCTTCCTCGAAAAAAATGGATGTAAAAAAAAAGAAAGAGCTAAAGGCATGAAAGTCAGTCAAACGTTTTCGGACCGAAATCAGCACGAAGCCCAAAGAAAAAAACCCGACACGAGTAATCATCTAACAGAAAGCGCTCAATACAAAGGTAGAGCAAACTAAATAAATAGCACCTAATGAGCCAGATGAACCTAACTAGGTTTCACCTAAACGAATCGACAGAGAAAGCTAGCTTTCCCTGACGATCCGTTTAGGTGAAACCTAGGTAGGTTCGTCCGGCTCATTAGGTGCCATATATATATAAATATGTATGTATATGAATACTGGATCTAACCATCTTGCTAACGTAATCAAGCGAAGAAAAAAAACACAGGTATCTAAAAATTCTTCTTGCAAAGCGGTTTTTTATAAAAGAAAAAGTTTACAAAAGGGCTTTAAATAAAATTAGCATACAAATAAATTAGAATATAAACCTTAAATAAATAAGCAAATGAAGAATCATGCGAAGTAACAAAATATTATTTTGTTATTTTGCCTACCTTTCAATTTAGAATTAAAGTCCAAAATAAGAAAACTATTTTCCGAATTGATTAATAAACACTTCCCTAAAAACTCAGATTGACACAAGATATTCAATAGAATTACAGTTAAATAAAGCTACATTTGTATTTAGAAAATAACATAAACAGACAAATGAACAGCACATGTAACTCGATGAAAAAACAATGACTTCATCAAGATATTGACGTTCCACAATATTTCAAACAAACGTTTCTGAAGGAAATGCCATGAACAGTAAAAGAGCGATAACAGTTACTGAACTTGATAAAACTGTTTTCTTGAAAAATTGTTTTAATAGAAAGATGTAATATATTTTTAACCAATTCTAATGCTGATTGTTTTCGTATAAGGAAACGGCTAATATTACTATTTTTATGAACATAAATAGCGAGAAGGAAGTTATCTACAGGGTGATTGAGAAGTAACTCCTAATTTTAAAATACTTCTAATTTATTTATTAACTATCATTTTTACAAGAAATGTATATAAAAGGAAAGTCTTTATCGTAAGTTTTTTTTTTAAACACGATAATGACAACTGATTTTGCTGCCAGTTTCTCGAGACGCTCGGTAATGGCACCAACTGATTTTACCAGGAACTATTATGCTATGGATGACATAACTTCTTGTATTCGCCCTTCAAGTTATTTCAAAGTTTTAGTTTGGTACTAGCAGTATAGCCCGGCGTTGCTCAGATGTAATGAAAGCTTTAAAACTAATCCATGGTCCTGGAGCTCAGACTCTTTGGACGTTGGCATGAAAGACTAAAAAGCAATAGTTGTTTCGAGTTAAAGCGAAACCGTAGACTGAAAGAAAAATGAATGGATGTAAGTTAAATTTAGATTTCCTGGTATCGATATCAAATAAGTTTTTTCGACGTAAACTGAATTTTGAAGGCTAAATAAGTCCTCTGAGTAAATAGTATCATGGCAGAGGCTAAGAACTATAATTATATCTACTTAGAGCCTAACCCGAAGCAAAAACTAAAATAAAAGGTCTGAAAAAAGAATCCAGACATACAGAATCCAGACATACAAATTTTGATTTCCTGCTATCGATATCAAATTTTCTGCACTATTGTAAGAACTGCAACCTTGAAACTTCTGAATATTGTTTTTATGTCTTTGTCTATGAGTGTGTCAAATTTGATTAAAATCGGATCACTCCTTCTATCGCCCGATTTTTTCGATTATCGATTTTCCATATTTATCGGGGGTATCTCGACACAAAACCTAGCTAAGAACACTCACAGACGCTTATTGTACAACTGTGTAAATTTTCAAGAAAATCGGTTCAGTCGTTTCGGAGTCTATAGGTAACGGATACACACAGACACACAGACAAAGTTTCATTTATAAATAAGTTTAGATGTAGATAGTAGAATTGGCTTTTTAACCAACCAAAAGTCACAGAGAGTTAAATCAGGACTTCTGACTGGTCACTCATGTATAAAATGAGGAGTAACCTTTTAATAAACATGTAGCTAGCTAAAGATTCTCAGCCTCACCAAGAAAACGACCACGAACCATAAAACAGATGTTCCCGCACATAATCACTGCGCAAATTCACACTTGGCCTAACGTTTCTAAAATACCTTTTAGATTTTTAACATAAATTCTATATCGTCATAGTGATTTGGGTTAGTGGATCGGGCTGAAAAATTTCACTAATCATACATAGACAGATACATGTGACTTTTTTCATTCCTTTCTTTATTTCTTTATTTCTGTGACCAAATGATATCTTTCCTTATCAGAGCCAACAATTAATGTCAGATGCCCGGGTTACTAATGGTTACCATTTTATCAGATTCGAACTCGCTCTGTCTCTCTCTCTCTCTCTCTGTCTCTCTGTCTCTTTCTTTCTTTCTTTCTCTCTCTCTCTCTCTCTCTCTCTCTCTGTCTCTTTCTTTCTTTTTTCTCTCTCTCTCTCTCTCTCTCTTTCTTTCTTTCTTTCTCTCTCTCTCTGTCTCTTTCTTTCTTTTTTTCTCTCTCTCTCTCTGTCTCTTTCTTTCTTTCTTTTTCTCTCTCTCTCTCTTTTTTCTCTCTTTCTTTCTTTCTCTCTCTCTCTCTCTCTCTCTCTCTCTCTCTCTTACAGACACACAACGACGTGTACGCATGCACTAATACACACGCATGCTACTCAAGCCAAGGACGAAGGAGAAGCTTAGGGCTCTTGAACGCATCTAAGCGAGCTCGTCCTTGGACCTCCCCATTTCATTCCCACCCAACCAGTCAATTCAACGCACACTTCCGAAGAACTGGCTGAGTGTTAAGTCCAATGACTCTGCACATG
Organism: Ascarosepion bandense; assembly: GCA_037127315.1. NCBI lineage: Eukaryota > Metazoa > Mollusca > Cephalopoda > Sepiida > Sepiidae > Ascarosepion > Ascarosepion bandense. The sequence continues at coordinate 233,165 of JBBBDQ010028572.1, forward strand.
ACAACCAGCAGGAAGAGAAAGACAAGCAACGAAAATGTTTGAATAAAACTAAAATTAAATATTTGTTCTGTAAGTTTGTAATTAATCGTTGGGAAACTGTTGTTTTTTTTTTTCTTTTTAAAAATGTTTACCCAATACGAGACCGGAGAGTTACTCAAGGTAGGTGATTAATGTGCGGAGTTGTATTAGTATAAGAAAAGGCAAGAATTGAAGTAGTGAAAACGGTTCAGAGATGTATAACATATGTACTATGTTAGAAGTATAGAGTTGAAGTAGACTTTCGTGGGAACCGGAAACCTAATCCTAAACCGGAAGCAAAGGATAAGAAAAGAATATTCTGGTATTTTTATTTTAGCGTTGCTGGTTAAGTAGACTTTACGTATATTTGGCTTGTCAGTTAGCGTTCGCATTTATAATGCTTGTATATATCAGTCAGTTAAGTGCCGTACGCGATACACGCTTGGGCGATCATGTCTCGAAAGAGACATGACTGACTGGGCAGAAGTTATCCCGCAGTAGGCTGCCATTGCTTTCCGCGGTAGACTGGCTGTAAGCCAAGGCTATAGAACCCAATCTGTCCTGTTATTTAACCCATAACTGTAAGGAAGAAAATCAGTCAATTAAGTGCCGTACGCGATACATGCTTGGGCGATCATGTCTCGAAAGAGACATGACTGACTGGGCAGAAGATTTTTCCCGCAGTTGATCGCCATTACTTTCTGCCGACCAAGCTAAAGAACTTAATCTGTCCTGTTATTTAGCTCAAAACTAAAGGGAAGAGATGGATTAATACCTTTCCCGAGGGTATTTGCGCGTGAGCGAGTGCAAAGAATTAAACTGGGATTCGAACTCAGCTCCTCGATTTCTCGTCCGAAGCCGATATCTACTGCACCACAACGCACATATATATCATAATTCGCCTTGTTTTTATATTAATGTTCATCCAATACAACGACCGCGAGTCACTCTAGGTAGACGAATACAATGTGGAGTTGTATTAGCGTTAGAACGAGAAATAAGTAGATATTTTGTGGTAATACAAGAAAGATAACAGCTAATTTTAGACTTGAGAAGATCAAGATTTAATTGGCAAATAAAAGAGTTCAGAAAGAAAATTAAAACTACAGATTTGAAGTAGAGTTTAGAAAACACCGGAAATTCAATCATAGACAAGAAACAAGGGATAAATATTTACTCCTACGTTAGAAGTATAGAGTTCAAGCAGACTTTAAAATAAACCGGAAACCCAGTCCTAAACGGGAAGCATAGGAGAAACCATTATACCTAGCTGAGAAGTATAGTGTTGAAATCAGTCAGTTAAGTGCCATACGTGATACACGCTTTGGGCGATCATGTCTCGAAAGAGACATGACTGACTGGGCAGAACATTATCCCGCAGTAGGTTGCCATTTCTTTCTGCGGTAGACTGGTTGCCAACCAAGGCTATAGAACCCAATCTGTCCTTCTATTTAACCCATAACTGGAAGGAAGAGACGGATTAATACCTTTCCCAAGGGTATTTGCGCGTAAGTGAATACAATGGATTCAACTGGAATTCGAACTCGGCTCGACGGTTTCTCGTTCCGAGCCGATATTCAATGTACCACAAGAGTTGAAATAGAGTTTAGAAAAAAAGCAGAAACCCAATCCTACACTGGAAGCATAAGAGAAACCATTATACCTATCTGAGGAGGATAGAGTTAAAGTAGACTTCAGAAGGAACCGGAAGCTCAATCATAAACAGGAAGCAAGTAACAAACATTTACTCCTACCTTAGAAGCATAGAGTTGAAGTAGTCTTTAACAGGAACCGGAAACCCAATTCTAAACAGGAAACCAGACATAAATCTTGACACCTACCTTAGAAGTATAGAGCTGAAGTAGTCTTTAGCAGGAACCGGAAACCCAATTCTAAACAGGAAACCAGGCATAAAACGTGACACCTACTTTAGAAGCATAGAGCTGAAGTAGACTTTAGAATTTAGTAGTAACCGGAAATCCAGTCCTAAACGGGGAAAAGGGGATAAACCACTACTTCACCGTTAGTGGTTTAGTGTTGAAGTAGACTTTAGAAGAAACAGGTAACCCAATTCAAAACATGAAATATCGATAAACCTTTACTCCTGCGTTAGAAGTGTACAGTTGATGTCGACTTCAGAAGGAACTAGAAACCTAATTCCAAACAGTAGCAAGGGATAAACCATTACTCCTACATTAGAAATATAGAATTAAAGTAGACTTTAGAATAAGCCGGAATGCAAATCTTAAACTGAGAACAAAGAATAAACGTCTAAATCCTGTTCAAAAACCTGGGATGTGTGTGAGTCTCTGAATTATTTTTACAAAACAAAAAAACAATCTTCTCCTTTATTTCATTATTTCACCAAAAGCAAGGTGATATAACCATTTCTGAGCTAACGTTATTGAGTAGAAAGGATAATAACCAAACGACATTCAAAGATAGAAGATAACGTTTGACGCTGCATTTCAGTTTTTGAAAATTGTTGTTCACAGGAGAACGGAGAACAAAAAATTAGGAACTAGAGTTATAGCTTTGAAGAAACTATTAGAATAGAACTTACGGTTAGAACACGCAATTACCGCAGTAAAATGATGAGCCCTGACTATCAATTTAGATACTATTCTTAAATACGTTTGCTGGTAGCGAAATGGATACCGTTACGGAAAGAAGAATAAGCCGAGCTTAAATCTCACACCATTTTGTTGCACTCACTTTCTCACTAAGCTATTGAGAAATACCTGAACCTGTATATTCCTCTTTCCGCCATCTATGGGTTAGGTAACTGGGTAAAGTGGGCTCTTTAGCCTTGCTTGACAACCAGTCTAAGAGAAAGAAAACTTTGAATTTCAAACCGTGGAGATGGCGTTAGGCAATAACTCCAATGTCTTCCCTGGTCTGATGATGAGTTTGGCGCTCACTAGTGCTCACCAGCCTATTTATCTGACAAAGCAACACGGGGTGGGGGAGTAATGATGAACAACTTAAGGCTGGAAGTGTCCAAATGCACCCAGAAGTTACAGTATCTGGACAATTCGCCAGAAGACAATTCGCAGACAAATCGTTTGTTAAAAGAAACTTCACCGACGGACAGTTCGCCGGCAGCTAATTTACAGACAGAACAAATGGACAACGTTTTAAGTCTTTTCCAAATCAAGTTTTCATCTGCCATTTTATTTTACAACATTCTTTCTAAGGCCTTTAGTCGGCATCTTGGTGTTTGTCATAACAACGAGGCGGCAGAAAGCCTTTATTCAAGGGATACGCTTATATTGTTGACAAAACTAGAGAATCTAAATTTTACTGGAAGTGCGAACAATGAAAACTGTGCAACGCAAGACTGACAACAATCGACAACTGGAAGTTTTGCCGACATTTTATCCAAAAAAAACTGGATGAGAGCTTGAACTTGGAATGACTTAAAGCGTCGACTATGCCAAAATGACTTAAAGCGTCCTGTCTTGGAATTGTCTGTCGACGCACTGTCCGTCGACGAATTGTCTTTCGGCGAATTGTTGTCACAAACAAGTTCAGTCAGTTAAGTGCCATACGTGATACACGCTTTGGGTGATCATGTCTCGAAAGAGACATGACTGATTGGGCAGAAAATTATCCCACAATAGGTTGTCATTGCTTTCTGACTGGTTGCCATCCAAGGCTATAGAACCAAATCTATCCTGTTATTTAACCCATAACTGGAGGGAAGAGACGGATTAATACCTTTCTCCTTCTCTTTACCTTCCCCTATGTAGCCCCATGCGCAATAGTGGCAATGGAATGCCTTGCTTGGGGTGAGATGATTTAAAAAAAAAGTGTATTTGCGCGTAAGTGAATGCAATGAATTCAACTGGAATTTGAACTCAGCTCTCCGATTTCTCGTTCCGAGCTGATATCCACTGCACCACAACGCTCAGCCGATATCTACTGCACCACAATGCACAAACAAGTTACACTAGCTTAAAGTCCGAAAGCGTCTGATTGCGCCTGCAACTGTGTTGCACTGTATTTCGATACAAAGCGTTATAATTAATGAGAGGCACTTAATTCGTACTAGCAAAGGAGTTAAACGAAATTATCCTCATGGACTATTACTGCTAACTCATGATTTCGATAGTCATTAGGTTTGCCAAAAGAAAATGTGACATAAAATAATCCAACAAGGTTTGACGTGTAGTAAAATGAACTAAGCAACCAGTATATTCTTCTAAAATGCGCCTCATGCCTTTAAAACCTGAGCAATTATTGATCTGCACAAATTCCTGCCATTTGTAGCTCTTAGTGAAGTTTATCTTTTTGATATTTTTCCCAATCCCTATTCAACAAAACATTCAAACAAGCTCGTTAGGTAGATTCTATCTTGTTATCTGGAGGTGTTAAGTATTCTTTAGTTTTTTTGTTTTTTGTTTGTTTCTTTGTTTTTTTTCATTATGTACCCTAGGAACTCAAATTTTCTTTTTCTGATGTTAAGTAAGAATATCAATTTGTTTCCATTTACTCTAAAACTTCATCATTGATCAGTCCATGTGAATCTTAGCACCCTTCTGTATAATCACATTTGTATTGCTTCAAGTTTCTTTTTCATCTGTGAAAAGATTGTACAGTATTCACTACCATATTAGTCAGTTATTCACGTGTCATATGTGATACATGTTTGAATGGCTCAAGGTGGTGTAATGGTTAGCATGCTTGTCTCGCTAGAACCATTACAACTGAGCCTCACTGGGTGCCCAATACTTTCAGCCTTGTGCCACATCGAAGCTACGCTTACAAAATCAACATACGTGATACATGCTTGAATGACGATATCTCTTTCGAACCATAACTTTTTTTTTTTAATCATATCAACCCAAGCAAGGTGGTAACGCCACTGATGTGCCGGGTGCTACATAAGAGTGGAAAGATTAGAAGAGAGAAAGCCGGAAACCACATCCTAAACAGGGAACAAGGGATGAGCCTCTACACCTGTTCAATAGATGTGGGTGGAGTGTGAACCGGGCGATAGTTCAGTCTAAACTGACTAGAAAAAAGATTTTCTTACAGTAGGTTGTCATTTCTTTCTGTGGTTGACTGGTTGCCAACCAAGGCTAAAGAACCTAATCTGTTCTGCTACTCAACCCATAGCTGTAGGAAAAAGAAACGGATTAATACCTTTCCCAAGGGTATTTGCGCATAAGTGAATGCAACGAATTTAACTTCAATTTGAAATTGGCTTTCTGATTTCTTATTCTACAATGCACACTCCTCTACTATAAAAAAAAACTAATAACAGAGGACAAAAAAATGGAACACCCAAATCAGTAGGCACAATGTGATAGCAAAAGATGTCTTCTAAAATCTAAGAAAATTACAGGAAAAGAATACGGGACTGTTATCTATCTAAACTTATTTATAAATGAAACTTTGTGTGTATGTGTGTGTGTCTGTGTGTGTGTGTGTGTCTGTGTGTGTGTCCGTTACCTATAGACTCCGAAAAGGCTGAACCGATTTTCTTGAAAACTTACACAGTTATACTATAAGCGTCTTCATGTGTTCTTTGCTATGTTTTGTGTCGAGGGTACCCCCGATAAATAATCGATAATCGAAAAAATCGGGTTATAGAAGGAGTGGCCCGATTTTAATCAAATTTGATACACTCATAGACAAAGACATAAGAAACGATATTCAGAAGTTTCAGGGTTGCAGTTCTTACAATAGTGCAGAAAATTTGATATCCATAACAGGAAATCAAAATTTGGCTTACATCCATTCATTTTTCTTTCAGTCTACGTTTTCGCTTTAACTGGAAACAACTATTGCTTTTTAGTCTTTCGTGCCAACGTCCAAAGAGTCTGAGCTCCAGGACCATGGATTAGTTTTAAAGCTTTCATTACACCCGAGCAACGCCGGGCTATACTGCTAGTTTAATATAACTACCATATAGTAGGATTGCTATTACATAACAGTTCAGTATTCTTTTCCTACTTTTTATCTTTTAGAAGAAATCTTTCGCTATCTAAATGACCCTTTGAATTTGAGCGTTCCATTTTTTGTTAAAACACTTCCTGGGCATTTTATTTTTATTTTATTTGCTGGATTTCAATATCTCCAATTTGTATATTGTTTGTCAAATGTTAAAAAGTTAGCTTCACTTTCTTTCTTTCTTTCTACGCCCTTTTTTTCTCTCTCTTTATATATATATGTGTGTGTGTGTGTGCCACGTTTTTCAGAGATTGGCTTATTAAAGATCTCCACAAAAGATCTCCACAAAAGATCTCCACAACTTCCTTTGTTGTTCTAAGTCATTTTCTCTCTCTGTGGCACTTGTCAGTAATTTGTTTAATTAAACTCGTTGAGTTGCGTATTCCCCGTTTCCCCTACTTCTCTTGACTTTAATGTTCCCTGTAAGTGTTAAATTCTCCAAAGCATTTGACATGGTCTTACATTCTGGCCTTCTACGCAAGCTACAGGGCTATGGTATAACTGGACTCTTGTTTGGTCTAATCTAATCGTTCCTTTCAAATCGCGTAATCGCCGACAATTTGCTATGTCACAGATCACGACCTGGTAGCTCAACTCCAGTCACTTTCTCACCGACGTGATGTGGCGTCTCTATGTCTCTTCTACAAATACTTTAATGGCTTCTGCTCCGATGAGATTAGCTCCCTGTTCCCCCTCTGCATGAATTTACTCGAAATACTAGACTAACAACTATGGCCCACCCTTTTACAGTAAAACCAATCAAATGTAACAGCAACTTCTACTCTAAAAGCTTCTTTTTTCACACTTCCCGCCTGTGGAATTCCCTTCCGTATACCTGCTTCAATGACATCTACAATCTCCAAGAATTTAAATGCAATGTCAATTGCCAGCACTTATCTCTTTAAATCGCATCCTTTCCATGACAACCCTTGTATCACGTTCTTCTCCATTTCCACTCTACTCTCATGCAGCTCTCTTCACACCAATGATCTCATCCTTTTCTTACTCAGTCTCTGATAACCACTGTTAATTTTTCCTCTGTTTCATTACTTTCCTCTTATGTAAAGCTCTACGTACCAGTGGCAGTACTGCCTTGCTTAGGAGGAAATGATTATTAAGAAAATCTTTCCGTATGTCTGTCTAAATCTAAACGTATTTAAAAATGAAAGTTTGTGTGTGTGTGTGTATGTGTGTTTGTGTGTGTGTGTGTTTGTGTGTGTGTGTCCGTTACCTATAGAATCCGAATCGGCTGAACCGATTTTCTTGGAAATTTACACAGTTGTACTATAAGCGTCTGCGAGTGTTTTTAGATAGGTTTTGTGTCGAGGTACCCCCGATAAATATCAAAAATCGATAATCCAAAAAATCGCGTTATAGAAGGAGTGGTCCGATTTTAATCAAATTTTTTATACTCATAGACAAAGACATAAGAAACGATATTCAGAAATTTCAAGGTTGCAGTTTTTACAATAGTGCAGAAAATCGATAATATATATATATATAAGGCAAGGTGTGTGTGTCTGTTTATCTGCCTGTATGTCGGTATTTTTTCAGCCCTTTTATTTTAGTTTTTGCTTCGGGTTTGGCTCTAAGTAGGTATAATTGTAGTTCTTAGTCTCAGCCATGATACCATCTACTCAGAGGACTTATTTAGCTTTCAAAATTCAGTTGACGACGAAAAAAACTTGATATCGATACCAGGAAATGAAAATTTGACTTACTTTCATTCATTTTTTATTTCAGTCTACGGTTTCCTTTAACTGAAAACAACTATTGCTTTTTAGTCTTTCGTGCCAACGTCCAAAGAGTCTGAGCTCCAGGACCATGGATTAGTTTTAAAGCTTTCATTACACCCGAGCAACGCTGGGCTATACTGGTAGTCACTTTATATATGAATCTCAGTCTATTTATATCTATCTATCTATCTATCTATCTATCTATCTATCTATATATATATATATATATATATATATATATATATATCAGTCTGTTCATATCTATCTATCTATCTATCTATCTATCTATCTATATCAGTCTGTTCATATCTATCTATCTATCTATCTATCTATATCAGTCTGTTCATATCTATCTATCTATCTATCTATCTATCTATCTCAGTCTGTTCATATTTATCTATCTAGCTAGCTATCTCAGTCTGTTCATATCTATCTATCTATCTATATATCTACTATCTATCTATCTATCTATCTATCTATATATATATATATATATATATATATATATATCAGTCTGTTCATATCTATCTATCTATCTATCTATCTATCTATATCAGTCTGTTCATATCTATCTATCTATCTATCTATCTATCTATCTCAGTCTATTCATATTTATCTATCTAGCTATCTATCTCAGTCTGTTCATATCTATCTATCTATCTATCTATCTATCTATCTATCTATCTATCTATGTCTTTTCGTATCTATTTATCTCGCTGTTGTTCGATTGATTGATTGATCTATCACATTCCCAGATAATAAAGGGGGAATCTGTCAAAGAACTTGAATGAAATTCTTTCTTTCTTTTTAATTACGCATCTAGAAAAGAACTTATTTCTTAATTTTTACCGGTTTACTTTTTGTAGGCTTGCAGCTCAGATCAGACACCAAATATGTTCAGCGTGCTGCTTCGTCCAGTCCAACCTTGTGGCTTAATGCATGAAAAATAACTCCACTTTGCATTGCGGGCGAACAGCCTTCTATCTTAAACTACTAAGTATCAAACCCGGAACACTCAGCAGAACCTCTTTTTCAGTGTCGTTTGACCTGGTTATTCTGAGGGCCGCTTCACGTAGCTGGCTTTCTTTGTTAAACATGAAAGTGCAGATATATGGATACCTATATTATTCCGTGGGCATATGCTAAACTGCGACACGAAGAACTTTGAATTTACTCTTGACCCAATCAGTGGTTAACTGAAGATAAAAGTGGATAGTAAATTGGATAAAACTTTTTATCGTCGGGATATTTATGAATTTACCTTTCTTCATCGCCTTGAATCCTGCTGCCTTATATCTGCTTTCCTACCTGCTGGAAGTCCTTCTCTGGAGTTACTTTATTTAAGAACTTTGGAGAACCCTCTGATCCATCTAATTATCACTCTATCAGCCCTCTGCCGATTTTTGGCAAAGTGTTCCAGGCTATTATCAATGCTGAAGTGGTTCAACATCTCACAGCCCACATCCGCTTCTCCGATAAATAGTATGGTTTTCCGCTCCATCAGGTCTACTACTGATATGCTAACGACCAGCACAGAGTTTATATATCAGGCGCTAGATAAAAACGACGAAGAACGTTAAATGGATTTCTGTCCCCTTAACAAGACATCAGCTGATAACTGATATCAATACATCTTTCCGATGTCTATTTTTTAATTATTGCATTCAATTTCAGTAGAGTATTAACAATTTTTCTCACTACATCTGTATTTTCCTTAGTACTGTTGTGGACTATGCTCCCATAGTCTTCAACTATTTTTCAGTTTTTCGATTCTCTTAATTTTGGGCCCATCTTTTTCGCAATGGTTACAAACAGGCTGATAGTTATGGGTACAATCGTTGTTTTCATATTCCCGATTTTTTCTTTTTCAGTTTTTGAACATATCTGTCATAATTTTCCGGCATTTTACTTACTTAATTTCACTCTCTTTTTTGCTAAACAGCGAAATTCAATATCGGTTAGATTTACTCTCTTTGTTTACGAAGACAAGATCAGGTCACCTTGGTTGGCGTGGGTGACTTTTTTTGAATTTCTCTACCCTCCGTAGGGATATGCGTTGTGGTGCAGTGGATATCGACTCGGAACGTCAAATCGGGGAGCCGAGTTCAAATTCCAGTTGAATTCTTTGCATTCACTTACGCACAAATACCCTTAGGAAAGATACTAATCCGTCTCTTAACTTTGGTTATGGGTTAAATAGTAGGATAGATTAGGTTCTATAGCCTTGGCTGGCAACCAGTCTACCGCAGAAAGCAATGGCAACCTACTGCAGGATAATCTTCTGCCCAATCTCTTTCGAGACATAATCGCCCAGAGCGTGTGTCACGTACGGCACTTAACTGACTGACCTTCTGTAGAATGATCTGATTTTTTCTAAGATATGCCATTCGGTTGCAATGTGTATTTTGTGCAATTCATTATTATTATTATTGTTGTTGTTGTTGTTTGGATGTGCGGATAGTGTAATCGATATCGGCCGGAAATGTGAAATCAGCGTGCCATGTTCGAATGCCAGTCGAGTTTTGCATAAATATTCTTGGAGAAAGGTATTAATTCGTCTATTATTCCCTCAGTCATGGGTTAAATAGTAAGATGGACTAGGCTCTCTATATTTGGATGTTAAGCAGCATGGAAATAGAATTTCGAATCTAATATCGTACGTAGCTCTGGCGAACCGCTAACTATGCAGTTAATGAAAGCGTCGTTAACTTCACAACGACGCTTTAATTTCGACTACAACCGATTTAACTGATGGATCAGCGTGATTACTGAGTGAGCTAGATAGATGGCATACCCACCATGACACACAGTCTAACAAGTTTATTCCTGGAACATGCATCAAATGTGACAGGTATGGTGAGCGGTTTTCATAAAAATCGTGCCTTGTGGTGCAATGGATATCAGGTCGGAACGGGAAATCGGAGAACCGAGTTCGAATTTCAGTTGAATTCGTTGCATTCATTTACGCACAAATACCCATGGCACTTACCTAATTGAATAACATTGTAGGAGAGGCACAGTCAGAATTAACTTCAGTTCTTACTCAGATGGTTTCCAATTGAAGGCATTCCCAAATATCTCCTGAATCGCCTTGGTTGCCTCATCTTTAAAGATGAAAAAATATCCTTGGTCATGATTCCCCTTCAACTAATAATGATCATGAAAATAATGTGCGTCAAAAAAATACCCAAGTGGTTAAGGTCAACCAATTGAAGGTGTTCCCAAATATCTCCTGAATCGCCTTGGTTGCCTCATCCTTAAAGATGAAAAAATATCCTTAGTCAGGATTCCCCCTCAACTACTGATGATCATGAAAATAATGTTAGCCAAACTTTAAGAGACATACCCAAGCGGTTAAGGTCAACCAAAGAACCAAGAAATGAATGACATATTTATTATAGCGTATCATACATCAACGAGACAAAACATGCATATGTTAGTATTATCACAGTTGTTATTTTTGTTGATTTTATCATTATTATGTTTTTATGTTGCAAAGTCTTCTGTTTTCAATAACAGATTTTGCATTATGGGTATTTGCCATCAAGCTGTACTTCCTCAAAATGAAAACTCGTTTTGACATTGCGTTTACATATTTGAAGATTAAAAATATCTTGGACTGTATACTTTCATTTTTACGGTTTTGAATCACAGATTTATTAAGCCTAAACTCACAAAACAGATAGAGTGAAAGATAAACAGAAAGAATTCAGCGCTTAACAACTTGATGTACTTAAGTAAATTCTCAATAGAACAGGATTTGGTGAGAATAACAATAATATAATACTTAAGAGCTACAAAGGACAGGAGGGTGTAGAGAGCCATCATCGCCTACGTCTTGAAAGAACACAATACATAAAAGAAAAGAAAAGTTTGAAATTCTTAACATTGTGCCTAACTAAATCTTCAGCAAAGAACTACTGTAATTTCAAGTTCGAAGATTAAACTCTTCCTGAATTTATGGGATAAGAATCTTTTCATTTTTTTAATCATATCACCCCCATGGAAGACAGTAAAGCCACTAAGACACAAGAGGTTATTGCATGAAACTAAAAAAGAAGAGACACATTATTAAGGAACGAGAACAATAGAAGAATAATCAAGAAGACTTTGAACTTGAATTTTAGAAAATCAAAGCTGACTGGAAAGCTTGGAGTTGGAAGTGAGCTCTACTATGAGAAGTGTAAAAAAGAAATTGTAAGCACAGAACGTTCGATTATATCTAACTAATTCAACTGATAACTGATGAGAGCTTACCGCCAATCTAGTATTGTGCTTAAATTCATAAAGTCTAGTTACCAAGGCAAAGAGCTCATCTGAACCGTTGCCATAAAAGTGTTTATAGAAAAAACAGAGGCTAGCGGTTTTACTGAGATGGTAAAGTTACTGTAACTGAGATGCCAGATCAGGATCAATAGTATTGCTGAGTCTTCTTTGGATTTTATTTAGGATAGCTAGATGTATAGCAGTTTACTGTTATTTATTCGAGTTTTATGAAGTTTGGTATTATAGAACCCACATGCTAATCGGGACAATAGTGCCTGAACTAGCCACAACTGAGTACATTAAATCCAGGGGTTAGTGTATTTTTTGAATTGATCAATTTCTTTGGCCTTAATATTACAGTCACCAGGAACAAGCCTATCCATGGAATGGCGATATCTCGTTCGGTGGTCTCAAGGACGCGCTCTGTTTAGATGTTGAAATCCCACGAGATCATGACTTGCTTGTTTGTGATTGCCATGGTGATACCATTTCTCGTCGACTCCTTCATTCTTCTCATTCGTACTTCCTACATTAAGCACCAATACCGATTAGATGTCACTTTACAATGGCGGCGCATGTATTTTTTCCTGTGTAAGCAATCCGTAATCGCTAATAATGTCGAGGCCATTTTCTACCTCAATGCATGTACTTGACAGATGTGGCCCGAATCATTTTGGTTCTCTTTCTAATTTTTCTGTTTATTTTTTCAAGATGTTTGAAAATATATTTCAAACCATTCCCATTGTTCCTATGATCATGAATATTATTAATATTTACGAAACTAAGAACAGAACATATTAATTGCAAGAAGACTGATTGTATGGCTAGCTGCAAAAAGATTAACTGAAAATGCAAATTGCAAACTGTTAAACAAGTGTGGAAATTTCTATACCTAGGAAGTGTTTCAACAGCGGACGGAAAGTCGATCAGTCAGTTAAGTGTCATATTTGATGCGCGCTTTGGACGATCATGTCTCGAAAGAGACATGACTGACTGGGCAGAAGATTATACCGCAGTAGGTTGCCATTGCTTTCTGCGGTAGACTAGTTGCCAGCCTAGGCTATAGAACCCAATCTGTCCTATTATTTAACCCATAACTGGAGGGAAGAGACAGATTAATACATTTCCCAAGGGTATTTGAGCGTAAGTGAATGCAAAGAATTCAACTGGAATTTGAAATCGACTCCCCGATTTGTCGTTCCGTGTCGATATCCACTGCACCACAACGCACATCCAACTTTGTACTTGTTTATTATCTAGATGGGGGATTGTTAGGGCGCCGCTCCTATTTGACTACAAATGGACTGTTCCCATTGCTATATATAGCAATGGTGGATTTTCTACAAGAGGGTCGTACAGAGTCACTAGACTGACGACTCTACGACACTGTCAGCTCTCTGCCTTCGGGTAGAGGGCGCTCTCTGCTTCCGAGCAGAGAGCAATAACCCAGTCGTGGTTCCGCCGAAGGTAGTAGCACGACTGGGCAAAAATAGACAGACATTTTTTGGCCGGGCCATATAGCCCGGAAATCCCAGATATAAACTGACCATGTGTCATATGTTGCCCTCTAATGAGTTACTGAAGAGTCAGTGCGAGTCAGTGAAGAGTTAGTCACACTTCCGCTGGCGTACCGGAAGTAATCACGTATACACACGTCTTACGACGGATTGGACTCTTGTATCTTTCTATTGTAAATATTATTAATCACTTGTGTACATACTAACCATCTTTCCGCGGAATACAACTTATATTCTGATTCTGTTGTTGAGTTATTCATTTATACTTGGCGACATAACAGGGATCACTTGGATTACTGGGTGATCTCAGCTTAGATGTTCGGTTGATGTAATTGATAACAGATTGGAATTGTTAATAGATAAGTCAATTTCTGATTCCAGTAGGCATTGTTATATTCACTTTCGTGATATGCAGCTAAACAAAAACAACCAACCAGTCTGTTTTGTCATATTGCAGATAATGCTGGACAATCTCCTTACATATGAAGTGGAAATTTAATCAACATAAATGTACTTCTGCAGAAGGATAATGAGGATATCATAGACCAAAAATAGATGCCAGTTCGAGAAAATTAAAACAAAAAGGAAACTTGTACTTCACACCAGGAAGATACAGTTGAAATTTCTATTTCACATAATGAGGAAGGTAGGCTTGGAAAATATAATATTCAGAAGATAGATTGAGGACAAGTGGCTCAGAGAAAAATAGAACACAATATATTTAAGAAAAGAGTTTAGGAGAAATAACTAAAAGTGCTACAAAAGAGAGGAAATTGTGCAGAGCCATGATCGCCTATGTTCTGAAGGGACACGGCGTATAAAGAAGCGAAGAAATACATTATAAGCTCATAAAAGTTGTGCGGATTACTGTTTTATCATAATCTTTCAAGTACATATCAGTAAATAAAGAAAAGGTAATTTTATGAAAAAAAAAGCTATTCTTTATAAATGCGTTTCGTGTACTCGTAGACTTTATGAACACAAATGTAATCATTTTATTTTGCAAGATGTATAGCTAAACAGACGGTAATGGCGATTTTCAAAACGTAGCTTAATAGTGGCATAAGGCCGAATGTAAGGGGCACCCAAGTTAGAAATTATCTTCTCAATCGTAATTGTTCACTCTCACTCTCTATTTCTTTAGCGTTTTATATACAGTGTAAGCACACGCCAGTAGCCGAGAGTGTTCGAATTTGTTAATGAATGAACGATGCGTAGATGCGTGAAAAGCTACTTTTTTTTCTAAGTCTAATATTACTTCATAGTGGTCAATCGGGGTGTGATATTTCACAAATAAATTCAATCTTTTACATTTAAAGAATAAATTTAATTATTTAACATTTAATTATTCTTCAGAGTGACAGATTATGAAAAAATTCTTGTGTAACTGGAAGGAACATACGGTTTAAAAAAAAGAAATGAAGAAAATCAGGGGAAAGGGTGGAATGTGTATATATAATGCATAGTTGATAAAAATTAGAAGAATTAAGGTCAGACAAGATGCGCGAGAGTTTCAGGTTAAACGGTAAATATAGATTTAAGGCAGCGTCTAGCCAGTATCAAGTAACTTTAGGTTAAAAAGTTAATATAATTAACAATTAAATGGAAAGGAAGGTAAACAGGGTGAAAGTTATAAAGCGTAAAATGATTTAGATTTAAATTCACAGCTTATAAGGTGAAATAGAGAAATGAATTAACAGACACAGTTAATCCAATATGAAAGAAATTTAAACCTACTATTATGTCAATACTTGCTGATCAAATTCATTTCTCTAATTTAAAAGTAAATTTTGAATATACATATATATATATATATATATATATATATATATATATATATATATATATATATTTGTTAGAATATTATTTTTAATGGATACTCATATTTGATTGGATACTATTTTTCTATAATTAAACAATACATTTTTATGTATCCACTGGCCTGAATATTCGAAAGATCTTGTTAGGAAATATACACCTTCCGACATACGCAGAAATTATATCGAGATAGGCAGAGAAAAATCATTTAGTGCGGAGTATCAGTCAGTCAGTTAAGTGCCATACGTGAAACACGCTTGGGCGATCATGTCTCGAAAGGGACATGACTAACTGGGTAGAAGATTATCCCGCAGTAGGTTGCCATTGCTTTCTGTGGTAGACTGGCTATAGAACTCAATCTGTCCTGTTATTTAACCCATAACTGGAAGGAGGAGAGGGATTAATACCTTTCCCAAGGGTATTTGCACGTCGGAGTATAGATGTGAATAACCGTTTGGCCAGCCGGAAAAAAAAATTTTAATTCTGGTTTTATAAGTTACCTGACGGCGAAATGATTTCCTAGTTTCATTTATTGGATGGATATTTTCAGTGACATTTAATTTGCCGGAAGATGCATATTTTCCTAACAAGACTTCTAGAATATTCTGGCCGTACAAACTAATGGGTTGACATTCTACTTTTTATAGTAATTTACTTTATTAAGAGTGTTCGATACTTAGTAGAGCATTATATATGAGAATATTTTTTATTATAAGTTTATAATAAAAACATAATTTACTGAAACAAAAAAGCCATTGAGTTTCGGTAGTCTTATGAGCACCTCGTCAGGCAGTGAAATATTTTTTTTTACTATTAGGAACTATTATAAATAGAAGCTTAACACAATTTTTTACAAAACTCAGATAATTTAAGTGAACTTTTTTGTTGGTGGGGAGGTTTATCTTAGATAACCAATAGAAAAATCAGGTCATGATGTCTTGGAGAAATTTGATTGTAAGATAAAGGTAGAAAATGATTGAGATCCAGACATTTTTCATGCCTGAAATTAAGTGAATTGAGAGATACATATGTTACAACTTTGCAAATCTGAAAAATTATCGCATGCCATTGCGATACGGTTACTGAATTTTCTTTAAGTTATTATTCAACTCAAAATAGTAGACAAGAGACAAAAACTGGAAAACATTTTTTTATTTTTTTATTTTTAAATAGACTGCACGTCAAACATATGTAGTCGACTTAGTGGGTGATCTATCTGTTAAGCCGCAACAAGTTTAGAAAAGTAGTCCAATATTGAGATGTAGAATTAAATTTACAAACTCGCAATGTCTGTCCATATATGAAAGCAAACAAAAATTTAAAGTAGATAAACACAAGATCTAACCAACACAAAAACATGATCAAGCACATTCACAAAAGAATAGAACACAGGCTATCAAAACATTCGTCAAACAAAACAATATTTAATGAAAAGAAAAGAAACTATGAAGATACACTAAGAAAATCTGGCCATAAGAAAATTTTAGAATAAAATCCCCAACCAAACAGACAAATAAAAAACAAATGACAGAAAACAAAACATTATCTGGTTCAACCCACCATTTTAACTAAGAAGAATAAAACCAAAATAGGACAAATATTTTTTAAACTGATCGATAAACACTTTCCAAAAAGCTCAGAACTAAACAAAATTTTCAATAGGAAAACAATCAAACTGGGGTATAGCTGTACTAGTAATTGAAACAAAACACCAGAAATTTAAATAACATCGTACAAAACAAGGTCATTACTAAGAAATTTAACGACAAGGACAAATATAAATGCCCACTTCAAGGATTTTGTAATACAAAAGAAGTCATTTACAAAGCAAAAGTACATCACTTAAATGGTCAAAGCAAAATATATTTGGGATCAACTAAAGATAGGTTTAAGACCAGATGGTTTAATCACAGTTCTATATTTAAACTTTTTTTAAAATGTACAAAATTGGCTAGCCACGTGTGAAAAATTGAAATTAAAATACGGAGAAGACCCAGACATAACAAAGAATATAGTGAAAACAGCCATATCTTACAACAGTGGCAAAATATGTAGACTGTGCCATGAAGAAAAGTTAGCTATTATATTATTCCCAAACAAAATGAATTACTGAATGAAAGAGCAGAAATTATGACTAAGTGTAACCATACCATAAAATACCTATTAGGGTCATACAACCATAGATGAAAACGTTATAATTTCTTCTAATTTTGAAAATTTAGCGTTCGAAAACATCCCCGTTACGTGAGCGTTCTTAAAAAAACGGTAAAATCAGTTATTACAAATCGTTTGAAGACACCAGATGGTAGAAACCTAGGTCGCGTAATATCTCGTTTAAAAATGAAAAATATTCAAAAGTTCTAAAATATAATTGTATTGAACATTTTTTAATACAACTGTGTAATCGTCTAATTTTATTATGACCAACAACTAAAGAATTAAATAATTACTATATATATATATATATATATATATATATACACACACACACACACACACACACACACACACACACACATATATATATATATATATATATATATATATATATATTGGTAGTCTACTGTTTCTAATGATTTACTTTATTAAGAGTGCTCGATATTTAGTACAGCATTATATATGGTAATAATTCTATTATAAGTCTATAAAAAACATAGTTTACTGCAACACAAGGGCCGTTGTGTTTCGATACTATCTTATTAGCACCTCGTCATGTAGTTTCTGATAAATGCACCGAAAATGGTGTTAATAAGATAGTATTGAATAAGGTGCTAATGAGCTAGTATCAAAACACAAAGGCTCTTTTTGGCATTAAACTGTGTTTTTAAACTTATAATAAACTATATATATATATATATATATATATATATATATATATATATCCTCTTTCTACCGAGCGCCCGTAGCTCAGAGGTAAAATCGCCGACTGACGCCAATTCGGTCGGGTTCCAATCCTGGGTAAAAAGCAATCGGCTATTTAACCGTACTGATGAGCTGTGAAACAGCGAAACAGATCTGTCTGCGGATGACTATATATATATATATATATATATATATATACAAATAGAGGGCGAGATTTTTCTCAAAAATGAAGCAGAGATTGTAGCATGTGATTTTACAGAAGGATGCTGAGGATACCCTGGACCGAACATGTGAGCAAGGATGGGGTTTTAGGGAAGATGGAAACGAAAAGGAAACTAATACTTAACATTATGAAAAGACAGTTTCTGGGACAGGTAATGAGGAAAGAAAGTTTGGAGCATCTGATACTCACCGGTCAGATAGAGCGAAAGAGAGAGACAGAAAAAAGTAATGCATAACATGGACTAGAGCAATAGATGGCAGATCGGCGTTTTTGAGGGGCAGCAGGAGAAAAATTTTTAAGGGTTACTAGGGATATGGCTAACAGCAAACCCCTTCACGCTGTTGGCTTTAATATACTTTTCGTAAACAACCATGATTGAGCTGGGGGTAGATAGTTGAGTGGTATCCCGTTGCCTTCTCCACGGTGATTTATTGAGACACCACCTCTAGCTAGCTGGCCGTTGACTCCTTGAAAGTTCTTCCGCCCTTTGTAGGTTTAAATTTTTTTTACCTACAGGGATGCTAACGTCCCAGTTATCGGAGGCCACAACTTGAACAACAAAGGTATGTAGATGATACAGTGCTGATTGCAGACACGGAAAGGAAACTACAAGACCTCCTACAGTCCTACAAAAAAGGACTACAAATAAACTTCAAGAAAAATGAATGCATGGTCATCAGCAAAAAGTGCAACGCAAAATGTCAAATACAGGTGGGGGACACCAGAATCAAGCAAGTACAAAAATTTAAATACCTAGGAAGTGTTCTAACAGGAGATGGAAAGTGCGACACAGAGATCCGAAGGCGAATTGGCATGGCAAAGGACGCGTTCCAGAAGCTGAGTAAAGTACTAACACACAGGAAAATTTCACTAGAAACAAAGAAGAGAGTTCTGGTTTGCTATGTGATGTCAGTTCTTCAATACGGCAGTGAATGCGGGACAATATCATCGAAAATGAGGACAAAACTGGAACCAGCGGAAATGTGGTTCTACAGAAGGATGCTGCGGATATCGTGGACTAAGCATGCAAGCAACGATGAGGTGTTGGAAAGAATGGAAACCAAAAGGAAATAAATCCTGAGCATCAGGAAGAGACAACTGAAGTTCCTGGGACACGCAATGAGGAAGGAGAGCTTGGAGAACCTGATACTGACCGGCCAGATAGAAGGAAAGAGAAACAGAGGAAGACAGCGGATAACATATTTGCAGGGCCTGATCAGGTGGATGACGGAACGGGGGTTGCCAGGAGCAACAGGAGCAAACATACTAAGAGCCACATGCGATAGGGAGACGTGGAGAACCATGATCGCCTACGTCCTGAAGAGACCGGGCACATAGAAGAAGGAGAAGGTACACAGATGATACAGTGTTGATAGCAGACACAGAAAGGAAACTATAAGACCTCCTACAGAAGATAACTGAAGAGTGTGATAAGAAAGGACTACAAATAAACTGCAAGAAAGCCGAATGCATGGTCGTCAGTAAAAAGAGCAGCCCAATATGCCAAATACAGGTCGGGGATACTAGAATCAAGCAGGTACAAAAATTGAAATACCTGGGAAGTGTTATAACGGAAGAAAGTGCGACACAGAGATCCGAAGGGGAATTGGCATGACGAAGGAAATATTCCAGAAGTTGAGTAAAGTATTAAGAAAAAGGACAATTTCGCTAAAAACAAAGAAGAGAGTACTAGATTGCTATGTGTTGTCAGTCCTTCAATATGGCAGTGAATGCTGGTCAATATCATCAAAGATGAAGGAAAATCTTGAAGCAACTGAAATGTGGTTCTACAGAAGGATGCTGCGAATATCATGGATCGAGCATGTGAGCAATGATGAGGTTTTAGAAATGATGGAAACAAAAGGTAAATTAATACTGAACGGATAACATATTTGAAGGACCTAAACAGGATGATGGAACGAGGGTTGCATGGAGTAACAGGAGAAGGGAGCCAACAGGGATAGGGAGACGTGGAAAGCCATGATCGCCTACGTCCTGCAGGAACAGGGCACATAGAAGAAGAAGAAGAAGAAGAAGAAGAAGAAGAAGAAGAAGAAGAAGAAGAAGAAGAAGAAGGGATATGGAGATGTGGATAACCATGGTCGGCTAGATCCTGCGAGGAGACAGAACACAGAAGAAGAAGAAAAAGAAAAAGAAGAAGAATCTTCTACAGATATGTCAGCCTTACCCTCTCTGTAATTACCCTGTTTGACTTGCTCATTTGTTTCAGTTTCTGAGAAATGTCCTTCGGCACTGAGATATTCTTATCCTGATTACATTCTTTTCTTCGCGTGTTGCTAGTATTTGCCGCGGAATTGTTTTTTGCTGGCCTGTATTTTTTCTCCTTTAATTCTTTTCTTTCTGTCTTTATTTATTCTTGAGGGGAGATGACTTTTCATTTGACTTTCCGTTCGTTATCCATAACATTATTGCTTGCTGAATAGATGAACACGGTTATTTTTAAACGACGGCTTCTGGGGTTTCCAGCAAAATAGATTAAATGAAAATAGCAGTTCTTTTGATTTACCCGTGTCCCAACCATGAAAACAAAAGGCAGATTGATTTTAAGAGCACCAACAACACATAACAATAAAGGTGTCTCCGTTGTAGAACTCCCATAATACACCACAGTTTATGATATTCAGCGAGATTTTTCTTAATTAGTGCAATTATGGAGTAAATATTATTTACAGTAAATACAATTAAACACGGCAGAGATTGCATTAATTTTAATGATAACCTTTCCCAATTTTTTAAATTTTAATGATAGCCTTTCCTAAATTATTAATTTTAATGATAGTCGTTCCCAAATTACAAATAAGAATTGACAAACGAGTAGGCGTCTCCCTAAAAAATTTTCCAAATCGAATTTCGGGAGCAAAAGTAAATGCAATATCGTACGAGCTTTCAACTTTCGTAAGTCCTCATCAGGGTAGATAGAGACAAATTTGTGAGTTTAATAAAATTTTCGAAATAGTATCACGTAGCAATTTTATTCTTAATAAGCTTTTCTTTGTGAAACGTAAGAAGTCATACTTGAAAAACACGTGGAGCACATATTTTAATCTAAAGTCATGAAACTACGAACGTTCAACGCGTAAGTGAAAACAAGGAATTCAACTGGAATTCAAACTCGTCTCCCCGATTTCTCGTTCCAAGCTGATATCCACTGCACCACAATGCACATCCATCTAGTCAGTCAGTCAGATAAGTGGCATACGTGACATATTGAAGGACGGCATCACATAGCAATCCAGTGCTCTCTTCTTCAAAAATTTAAATATAACGTTAATCACTATTTTCTGTTTTCTCGAATGTTCTTCCTTTTTTTTATTCTTACCTCAATCCTTCCTATACTCAGTCTCCTCATTCTCATTCTCTTTCATTACCTGTAATTTCCAGGTGGTTTAATGGCTTTGTCGCTTAGTTTGGGGTGAAATACATGTTTCTTATTTCGTATTACTTTACTTAGTTTTGTGAATTTTCCTGTTTCGTATTACTTTGCTTATCCTAGGGCACATGTCTTTTACTTTAGCGCATTCTCATAGACCCGAAGGCGGATTGGCATGCCGGAAGACGCATTCCAGAAGCTGAGTAGAGTATTAAGAGACAGGAAAATTTCACTAGAAACAGAGTACTAGATTGCTATGTGATGTCAGTTCCTCAATAAGTACAATCTCAACAGAAATGAAAAAATAAACTTGAAGCAATTGAAATGTGGGTCTACAGAAGGATGCTGCAGATCATGAATCGAACATGTGAGCAATGAAGAGGTTTTGGAAAGGATAGAAGCAAAAAGGAAATTAATACTGAGCATCAGGAAGAGACAGCTGAAATGAGGAAGGAGGGCTTGGAGAACCTGATACTAACAGGCCAGATAGAAGGAAGGAGAGACAGAGGAAAACAGCGTGTAACGTATTTGACTGTCTTGAGCGGGTGGATGACAGAACGGGGGTTGCGTGATGTAACAGGAGAAAGCGTATTCAGAGCCACCAGCGATAGGGAGACGTGGGAGGTCATGATCGCCTACTTCCTGAAAGAACAAGGCACATAGAAGAAGAAGAAGAAGAAGAAG
>JBBBDQ010028575.1:0-10000 GCA_037127315.1 Ascarosepion bandense
GTCACTGTGTTTGTATGTACGTACATTTCTGCGTGTACATCTCGTTGTCATAGATGTATGTGTGGTTTTGTGTCTGCCTGTATCTATATATATATACGTGTGTGTTTTTATGTGCGTGTGTGATGGCATCGCAATGAATGCTTCATTAGTTCCTGTTTTGCAACGTCAGCCTACAGCTGAACAAAACAAAATATATAGAAACAAATGGGATATATTTATCATCGATCATGCATACCAGTAAATAATACTTTTTGCACTAAATTCTTTATACGCTATATCACATATAAAATAATGAAAAGTAAAAATTGTATATAAATGTGAAATATTAAATATTAAAGGTATATATATATATATATATATATATATATATATATATATATATATATATATATATTGAAAATATTTATACACCAGTGCTAATTCCAACCATACCTCACGGTCGCTCCCTTAAAAGAAAAAATTAAGAAAAATATTATGAATATTTTTTTAAATTTTAAGGGAGCGACCGTTATTTTTATTTGTTTTTATTCGTTCTTTTAGATTTTTGTGAATCTTATTCATGTAAAATTTTTTATTAAATAAAGACAGAAGCTGACGATGCTTCGCCTGAAATAGGCCTACACTTCCGATTCACCATGAAATAACGTGTCTGTCTTAATTTTTCTTATATTTGCTCGATATGTATTTATATGCATATATGTTTAGAGCTCTCTTAGAGAGTTATCCTACCACTGTATGTAAAGGATACTCCTTTGGATTCTTCTATACCCACACTGCATACTGATGTATATATATATATATATATATATATATATATATATATATATATATATATATAAACACACTATACATATACATATATCCTATTTTATACATGTTTTAATGAAGATGACTAACACTGCACTGCAGTTAAGCTTTTTATTTTATTTTTTTTTGTTCCTATATGTGTTTTCTGTTCGGGATATAAAATGTGTAATAACTGTTAAAATAATTTCTAATAAAATAACTGATATAATCCATTCTAAAGACCCGTAATCTGGTATGAACATTAAACTATTTTTAATAATGATAATAATAATAATAATAATAATAATAATAATAAACACCAAGAAACAATAGACCACCTAATCTCAGGCTGTTCTGTGCTTGCCCCAAACGAATATAAAAATCGCCACGATAGAGTTGGGCAATATTTACATTGGGCAATGTGCAAACATTATGGAAAAGCTGTAAACAAACACTGGTATGAACATCATCCAGCACCGGTTACAGAAATAGAAGATGTAACCATTCTATGGGATTACACCATCTACACAGACAGAAAAATTGAAGCAAACAGGCCAGACATTATTGTTAAAAACCAGAAGGAGAAAACTTGTCTATTAATTGATATGGCTTGTCCAGCGGATTGTAACATAGCAATCAAGGAATTTGAAAAACTGTCAAAATATAAAGACCTGGAAATTGAAATAGAAAAAATGTGGAAATTGAAAACAAGAGTTGTGCCAGTGATAGTAGGTGCACTTGGAATGATAAAAAATGGAACAAAACAACACATTGAAAGAATCCCTGGAAACCCCAGCTTAAGAGATATACAAAAAATTGTATTATTAAGTACAGCCCACACACTAAGGAAAACGTTATCTATGTAATGCTGGGGATGATAGGGAGGATAGAAAAACATGAAATGGAGTCATAACAACACGCCACTACCTGCCTTAGGTCTCCCCGCAGACTTGGTTGGTAGTGAGACCAATGCAGAAATCTAAATTTGATGAAAAATGACATAATAATAATAATAATAATAATGATGATAATAATAATAATTATAATGTACACAAGGACTCACGTAACACTTCTAATATTTTGCAGTACATTCAGAAGAGCGTTATTTTCAGAAAGCAAAAGAAAAGAAATGAGAGTTTTTAACAAAGTTTCTCTTATATTTAAAATTTGAAAAATGAATACAAAGATAGAAATAAAAAACCAACACTTTCCACAACGTCGATTTTCTTAAGAATAAAAAACAGTTTTACTGTTACAATCATTTTTTAAAATACTTGACCTTTTTTTTATCAACGCATGAAACGTTTGTTGAAATACTTATTCATTTTTTCATTTTTTTTTATTTGTTGTGTAACTTTTGTTATCGTGCTTCTCTTTCACTCAATAACAACAGGAAAAAAACTCTCAGTTGAAATTGAAAATTTGAGTTAAAATAACTCGGATAAAATCATGAACATATCTTTGCAGTGGTCACGTGAAGAGAGAAACAAAGCCACTAATTGCAAACGTAAAATGAGCACCAGGGCAAAGTATATAAAATGATTCTTTCTGCATATGTCGTATCTTTTAAAGAACTGGGCCTCCATGACTCTACACAAGATCTACTATCCTTGTAGATCTCAGTAACATCTGTAATTAAACATAAATCTCCCTCATTCCACCTACAGTTTTACACAATTTTATCAGGTTAGTGGTCCGTTGTCTTCAGTAACTTTTGCATTCGATATATAATATCAGTCACCAAACTGCAGATTGACAAATTCCAAAAACAAAAAATTATTACATAATCAGTGAATAAAATAGAAAATTTACACTGTAGCAAAAGTTAGTCATTGGTACATGTTTGGGCGATCACGTCTCGAAAGAAACATGATTGATTTGTCAAAAGATTTAGTAGTAGTAGTTTGCCATTACATTCTGCGGTACACTGTTGATAACCAAGAATATAGAACCCAATCTGTTCTGTTATTTAATCCATAGTTAGAGGGAGAATAGAAGGATTCATACCTTTCCCAACATAATGCAACGAATTCAACTTGAACTCGAACTCGGCTCTCTGCTTTCTCTTTCTGAGCCGCTATCCACTGTACCCCAACGCATATCGCTAGCATCACTGCACACTGTAGCAACAGTAGTACACTAAGAACTGTTCAAACACCTTATAGACAAATAGTTTCAACACATATCAGGAACTCTAAAGCAGAAATGACAAAAGATTCGGAACACAAAGCGATCGCTCAAATTAAGAAAGTACATATGAACTCATGAGCGCAAATAAAAACATAAAAGAAACAGGCGGAACATTGATTTTGATGCGCTGGAACGATGACCGAAAGAATGTGTAAGACCAAAATATGAAATATGATGCATAGTACTGGGCTAATGATAAAAGATGCATTTAGAACTTTCCCGAGGATGCTGGAATAGAGATTATATGAGATGGAACATTGAGTGACGGTTTAAATTGCACAGAATACAACGTTGCTGGGGACAACGTGGATTCAGAGAAAGATTTTGGAAATAAGAGGATATTTGTTATCGATTAGCCCTCAGCGATGTAGACACAATCAAATAAGCATGAACAAAATGTTACATTAGAAAATGTACATAAGGTGGGTATGAAAAAGATAATAAAAACAAAGGTGGTATGTTGCTAACGACTATGATTTATGATTTCACTTAGCAGGTGTAGATGCACAAATCAGCAATAATTAACGAAACCCAAAATTATATATATATAATATAATATATAGAAAGAGGCTTATATATATATATATATATATATATATATGTATGTATATATCCGCGAAATCCTCGTCGAAAACACAACCATAGTAAAACATGAAAACAATAAAAAAAACTAAAATTATCGAAGCCATATACATAAAACAGTTGAAACCTAACCTGAAAAATGAATCTACGAAATCTCCACAAACATTCTTCAATGCCTATAATAGATAACAGAAGCAATTGGTTATTCCAATGGCTTTTCATACTTAATATTTCTCTCCTCCACTCTCGCGTAGTCATGTGTGATGTCATAAACTGTAGTGCGATTTTCTCTTCCAATGCCCCGTACGCTTGTGTTCGTTGTTGCTTTGAAAAATTTCCATGCTAACATAATAGATTACTACTATTGTTCGTCCGCGAACTGTTAATACACTTAATATAATTGTCATCTTTGATAATGTCTAATGTAAGCCAAAAGCTCAGAAAAGATAAAAAAAACATGGATCAATATTGTGATTTTCTTTCTTCTTTCAACGATGATGCTATTAAACATATCTGACGATATGAAAACAATTTACATAAAATAAACGAACCAAAAACTTGTCTATATATTTAATGAAACATGCATCAATATATATATATATATATATATATATATATATATATATATATATATATAATTTGTAGCATAGGTACGTTATAACATCACTACAAAGTAGGTATTGTGTTTCAAAACACAAGAAGTATTGAAACAAAATAGGTACTTTGTAGTGGTGTAATATCATACTTATACATTTTAGATAAATATCATTTGCCCTACTCTGTATTGAGCACTCTTTTAAGAATAGTTTTTTTTTATGGGGTATCGGAATTTTTATTTCACAAATACCAACCCTATATATATATATATATATATATATATAATCGGTTACGAAATGAATTACTTTTAGTAAAAATTTTAATCTGTTAGGAAAATAAGCGACCTATTCGGGCTTTGTTTGATCGCGACTCCTACTTGGTCAAGAGAGCTAATACCCGTCAGTTTTTTCTTGGGGACTCAGCTTTGAATCCAGCCAGAGGACGCATATTTTCCCAGCAAGATGTCTTGATTATTCAGGCCATAGATTCAAATGAATGCAATGTTTAATCATAAAAAACAGAGCATCTACAAAAAATACAAATATCCATTAAGCCAGACATGGTTTCGACAATTTCGGTTTCAATAGGCAATTTTTTTAAAAGATGAAAAGGTCGAAAACATGGCTGATATCCCTACTTTGGATATATAAATTCCCTACATGTTAAAACTTAATTTCCATTTAAACATGTATTGAGCACTTTAATCAAACTATTTACTAATCGAATTTAATTCTAATTTTAATCTAACCTATAGCAGTTTAGTATATATATATATCAGTCATCCACATACAAGCCTATTTCGCTGTATCGCAGCTCATCAATGTGGCCAGACATATCCACTTACTTCTGGCCAGGTTCGAAAATCGATCGAATAGCTGTTAGTCGGTGACGCTAACCACTAAGCCATAGGCGCATGGAATCAGAGAAGGGAAATTTTAACGTGCTGTATATAAGCAGTGTCTGCACACGCCAGACACCGAAAGAACTCAATTCATATCTCAAGAGTCGCGCATATAGCAGAAGTGGAAACTGTTTTTAAAAGTTTCTTCTTTAGAGAGCTCAATAGTAATGAGATCATATTATATCAGTCATATGTATAAAATCAAAAAGAATATGGCATGTAGGTGAAAATACCAAGGAAGATCCTGTTTATATTAATTGTTGAAAATAAATATTAAAATTGTTCCAACCAGAGTGCTCAATGTAAATAAAATTATTTCTTCACAGAGCCAAACATGTATATTTGCAAATAACAATTCCAAAAGCAATTATGGTGTATGATCTTTTCCAAGAAAAAAATTCGCTTCATCAGCAATTCAGTATCCCTTTTTACGCTTTCCTATCCATTTGCACCTACGGAAATTGCATTTGCACGCCTGCATTCTAAAATACATTTCCCCGCTATTTTCCTTTTCCCTCACAATTTTATTTCTTTCATTTTCCTTCTTTTTAAGTTACCTTCCAGTATATGAAAAACTTTGGAGTTTTCATTATAAAAATTCGCTGATAAAGCGAATTTATTATTCCGAAATGATCATCCGACATGTGTAATATTCGTATATATATATATATATATATATATATATATATATATATATATATATATATATATATACGAACTCGTTTAGGCAATGGATTAACTCAGGGATATGTTTAACTTACTTGTATTTTATGTTTAATGCATACACGTATTTGATTAGATCGTAAGTTCTTTTATGTAATTAAACTGCATTTAATACGACTATACATTAAAAATAATGTTTAAACAAATTATATATAGTCATACGTAGATAGATTTGTTTCGCTGTATCACAGCTCATCTGTACGGTTAGACATCCAGTGGTTATTAGCTAGGATTGAAACCCGATCTACCTCTGACTATGAGCACTCGGTAGAAGAGGGAAGACTTTTAGCGTGTGATATACCCCGTAAACATACGTTAGTAGCTGAGAGTGTTCTAATTCATTACTGAATGAATGATGCGTAGATACTAAATTAACTAATGTTTTTTCAAAGTCTAACATTCTTCCTGAGTGCTCAATCAGGGCGTGACAGCGTAAATAGTCATCCGTACATATATATATATATATCCCGACGACCCGCTTAGGTGAAACCTTGGTAGGTTTGTTAGCTCACTAGGCATACTTTATAGATAGATAGATAGATAGATAGATAGATAGATAGATAGATAGATAGATATGGAGTGTTTGATATTGACACCTATTTTGTAATCCATGCTTGAGAGCAAATCTACTTTTGGAAAATATTCTTTCACAGATTGAATATCACCGTTATGACTGAACACAAGTTTCAACTTACTGGATAAGTAAGTGACCTTTGTTAAAAATACTAAAGAATTAAAGAAATAATTAAATAATAATAATAACAATTAGTCGTAATGAAAGACCATAGAAACTGAATGCGCGTCCCTATTGATATGTATCTCTGAAGATCTTCAAAACACACTCCAAATACAAGAATCTTGAAGTTGAATTCTAATAAATGTGGCTCATGAGGACATCAATTATTTCAGGACAAGTTGTAATTGGAACACTCGGATTAACTGGAAATGTTTCCGACAGAGTGACTGAAAGTCTTCTTCGTAGACCATGCCTTTAACCTTGTATTCAAAAGTACAGCTCATACAATACAAAGAATTTTATCTAGAGAAATTATGTGCTATCTTCGAGTTTGTTTGTTTTGTTTTCATTCTTTCTTTTTTCTTTCTTTTTTTTTTTTTTTTTGGCAGTGAATATATCATGATGCCACTTCTGAGCTTAGATCTCTGGTTGGGACTCGGAAAGAAATCAGAAATCAAAAGAAGTTAACAACAACAACAACAAAAATAACAGCAACAATAATAATAAAAATAAGAAGGCTTTAGTCTTGCAGCGCACGACCGAAGTTTTTTTCACTCGGAACTTTCAGGCAAATATTATACATAAAAAAATGGATAAAAAATGCAGGTTCTTTGATAAATACCAAAACACGATAGACCATCTAATCTCAGGATGTTCTGTACTTGCTCCAAATGAATATATAAATCATCATGACAGAGTAGGGCAATATTTACATTGGACAATGTGCAAACACTATGGAAAATATGCAAGCAAACACTGGTATGAACATCACCCAGCACCGGTTACAGAAATAGAAGATGTCACCATTGTACGGGATTACACCATCTACACAGACAGAAAAATTGAAACAAATAGGCCGGACATTGTTGTTTAAAAACCAAAAAGAAAAACCTGCCTATTAATTGATATGGCTTGTCCAGCGGATTGTAACATAGCAACCAAGGAATTCGAAAAACTGTCAAAATATAAAGACCTGGAAATTGAAATAGAAAAAATGTAGAAATTGAAAGCAAGTATAGTACCAGTGATAGTGGGTGCACTTGGAATGATAAAAAATGGAACAAAAGAACACATTGAAAGAATCCCTGGAAATCACAGCTTAAGAGATAAAGAAAAAATTGTCTTGATAAGTACAGCCCACACACTAAGGAGAACTTTGTCTATGTAATGCTAATGATGTTAGGGTAGATAGAAAAAACATGAACTAGAGCCATAACAACATACAACGACCTGCCTTCGGTCTTCTTGCAGACTTGGTAAATAGTGCTACCATAGCAGAAATAAAAATCTGATGAAAATTGGAATAATAATAAAAGCTATAGCAGAAATTTTAACTCATTTTCCCCATTTATCATCAACACTGTGATTACTGTTCTTGAATTATCATTATTCATTCGTTTATTTTCTATTTCCTTTATCATCATTTGTTCCTTTAATTATAAATGCTAGCCTTTCTAATTCTTTGCAGTGTCAGTGAACAGAGCCGGTCTCGGGACGGCCATAAGCATTGATAAATAGTCGAAAATAACAGCAACGAAACACAAATAGTCCTAAATAAATCGTACAAACTTAATTATGAATAGCATAAACTCATTATTTTACCAACGAGAATAATCGAGGGGAAAAGAAAAAAAATGATGTTTGCGCTGATTAGACCCCTAGAACAGGATCGTACGAAATGCAAAGTTGATAGCATTGAACACGCAACTGTGTGTAGAGTTCCTGTACTGCACAGTGTATATTTACAGAGGAAAACACAAAGACTTACATATTTTTATAGATATTTCTGAGCAGAAATGTATAATACATATATGCACGCAACATAACGATCTATCGATCAATAAATCGATACAGGAAAATATTTGTAGAAACAAAAAATTTGGATAGACAGAAAACAATTATGAACACAAGGATAGTAATCAGAAATAAATATACTGAGATAGATAGATAGATAGATAGATAGATAGATAGATAGATAGATAGGTATACAGTGGACGTATATATATATATATATATATATATATAGATAGATAGATAGATAGATAGATAGATAGATAGTGGGTGTGCACACAGACAGAGAGAAAATTATTGAAATATCATTATATATATATATATATATATATATATATATATATATATATAATATGATATTTCAGTGATAGATAGATAGATAGATAGATAGATAGATAGATAGATAGATAGATAGATAGATAGTGTATCTCTGTATTAAGAAAATACTGAGATGTTTAGACAGAGAGATTGACAGACAGTTAAATATGGACAGCGCCAGATAGATTGACACAGAGGTGAGATGGATAAATGGTTGTCTAAATTGTCAAAAGTAACACTGACAACTCATTTTAACAATTATGTTTACCAACATCACCACAAAACCACAAAATGACCATCACCACAAAATATCTTGAAATACGAACGAATAGATATATTCAATAAAATCGCTATTCGCTTCAAACAAGTCCTTTCAGTATTTGCTGCATCTCTTCTGTACGGTGTCCTTGTTTAAGCTGGCGAATGCTGCTACAATACTTGCCTTGAATTCATCTTTGGTGTTGCAAGGAGTTTTGTTGGTCTCCCGTTCAACGATACCTCACACAGGACAGTACAGTGGTATATCTACTTGTAACACGTGTGCCCGGCTGGCAACCCTCGAGTCAAATCCTGGTCGAGACGACACCAGTAAATGTACAACACGTCAGGCCGGGCTTGCCAGTTGGTTTGGTCAATGTTGCTGGTCGTGATGTTCTCATCCGAGGATGTCGCCACAAAAGCTGGTTTACAAGACGTCTTTTGCAACAACGCGCCACCGTCTCACGTTGTGATTTGATCCCAGAGGTCGCATCGTGCAATTTTAGTAGTCGCCTTTTAGAGCCAGTCCGGACACTGGTGCACACTTGTGGTTAAAAAAATAAATAAATACGGCACCAAAAAAAAAAATTTTTTTTAAAATAATAAAATAAGTGAAGGAAGTCGAACACGCCTGGAGAACCACGAAGAATGTCTTTATATATATATATATATAAAAAAAAACAAAGTTTTTTCTTTCACAGGAGCAGATAATACAGTTGTCGAAAATGATAATACAGTTGTCGAAAATGCCGGTTACAACGGAGAGAGAAAGTTCGCTAAAAGCAACAGAGCTTCCAATCCTTAAGAAGAAAAAATGTCTTGTCTAAGTTTCGTTAAAGTATACAGGTCTCTTCAAATTTTCACTAAAGTCTTTTCACATATTCATTAAATTTTCATTAAAGTCTTTTCAAATATTCTCTATAATCACGGCTGTCAATTTTTTATGTAGCTTCTAAAATAGTAAAGATATTTCGGGTCCTTATCGGAGTTTAATGGAGTTTACCGAAGTAGAGCGAAAGAAGAATCAGAATTTTCAATTTTCCCGTGATTAAAAAAAAACAATAACGTTCTTTCGGGATTCATATCGAGGGCGCATTATTTCAAATGAACTCCTTAAG
>JBBBDQ010028575.1:20000-25000 GCA_037127315.1 Ascarosepion bandense
AAATAATTTCAGTTTTGTGAATAAGTCCGGAAATTTTTATAAAAATCTAACCATTATTTGATTTTTGCAAGAATTTCCAAATTAATGTGTTTTTCACCGGCAAAAATTGAGTTGCGCGATATTATTTTGGATGTGCGTTGTGGCTCAGTTGATATCGACTCGGAGCTGAGTTCTAATTCCATTTGAATTCCTTGCATTCACTTACGCACAAATACCCTTGGGAAAGGTATTAATACGTCTCTTCCCTCCAGTTATGGGTTAAATAATAGAACAGATTGGGCTCTATAGCCTTCGCTGGCAGCCACTCTAACAGAGAAAGCAATGACAACCTACTGCGGGATAATCTTCTGCCCAGTCACTTTCGAGACATGATCGACTAAAGCGTGTATCACGTATGGCACTTAACTAACTGAATATTAACATGTTACATAGTAAATTCTGACAAAAATCTTGTAACTCGCTGACGAAAAAAAGACAAAAAAAATTAAAACCAAATTTCGAACGAGTTAAAAAAACTTTAAAAGAATTAATAAAATAATTAAAAAATATTGATCTTTCCTACTGTAATCATTTTGACGATAATTTTTTTTTCTAAAGTTGGGGTTTTTCAACATCACGCTCTGCTGTTTTTTCAGCGAATGAGTGAAGGTTCTATAGTATATCAAGCATTCTTTCAGTTTTTACAAAAATTAATTTGTCTGACACAGGGCCGCAAAAGAAGGGCAATATCATAACATTAAATACAACCTCTTCAAAGTTATTTACAGAACGTAGATTTTTTTTTCTGAGCCAAGGTTTTATATGTGAGGAATTCGAATTCCATATAACAATACTAACTTGCTAAGCGTTTCACAGCAGTCGTTCACCGTCGCCAATAGGGACACCTTTGATTTTATATTAAACATTGATAAAATGTATGATATTTATTCAATAACTAGAACTTTTAAAATAAATATTTTTCAAAATTGTATTACACGCTGTCTTTTATAATGATTTAAAAAATCTCATTGGAAATATTATGGAAAAAAAAGAAATAAAAATATATTGACTGTAATTGAAAATTATTCAAAGAAAGAGGTTATGTAGCCGAAATTGGGTGGGTCCTTTCGGGTGAACGAATCATTATTGGCGGATCCCTGTCAAAGGTCTTTTCAGTAATTGCTGACTCAGGGCATATGCGTGACTAGAGCGTGTGACTTTGTGGCTGTGTGTATTGAAGTGAATTTATGTTTATGTCTATGCCTGTGTGTGTGTGTGTGTGTGTGTGTGTGTGTGTGTGTGTGTGTGTGTGTGTGTGTGTGTGTGTAAAAGTGAAGAAAAGAGAGAAAGAGAATGTGAGCGGGAGCGTGGGAGAGTATATGGAGGTGGAGACATGATTCTGTGAAAATGTTCCAGTGTGTATATGTAGGCGTGTTAAAAACGATCATTGTAATGGAAAAGAATTTTATTATATTATATTTTATTTTATTTTATGTTTTTATATCAAAAGCTTACGCTTGCATTTTTCTACAATCGTTAAATTCACTTTAACAATTTGAATACACATCTATGCATGATTTCGGCTGAAATTCTCATACATGACCGGCAAAGATAAAGTTGTAACACATATGAGCGTTTATATTAGTGTAAATCTATACACAATGATATGCGTGCACTACTTACAAATACATACATGTGATCGAATACATGTATACATATGTTTAAATAATAATGTACAGGAATATTCATAGGTATATCAGTATGTATGTTGTCTACTGATAAACCAAATATATTTAGTTTTAAGCACAAAATTAAATAGTCAATACATTTAGCTCAACGATGTTCTATCGATTATATAAACCAAACATTATACACGATTATTATCAAATCTAATTTCAGATCATATCAATCTACATACTGTTCTATGATAAGCTTGGTGTGTATAAATGATTATATTTTGCAAGTAAATAAATAAACATACACGGGAAAAATTAAACCTCCCCCCACAAAAAAAATGAAAACTTTATCAGCTACATTTTCTTTTCGTTGAAAAGTGACAATTTTTAACATTTTTCTCATCATGCTTCAATTTTGTCTAAAGTGTCTGTGGATATATATATATATATATATATATATATATATATCCACAGACATATATATGGATATATATATATATATATATATATATATATATATATATATATATATATATATATATATCCACAGATATATATATATATATATATATATACACTTTAGACAAAATTGAAGCATGATGAGAAAAATGTTAAAAATTGTCACAAATATATTTTTTCTTTCCTTCAGATGCTTGACTGTCTGTTCTTGTTCCATTGGTTTCTTTTTTTTCACCCCCAATATCCGACGACATATTTCTCGTCGGATTTTGACGGATTTAGGTTCTGTTTGTTCGCATTTTTTCGAATATTTGTGCTTATTTCGATTAGTTTATTTGTATTATCATATATATATATATATATATATATATATATATATATATATATATTTATTTTGTTTATATATATATATATATTTTGTATATATATATATATATATATATATATATATATATATATAAACAAAATATATTTGGGCTCAACCAAAGACACCTTTAAGACCAGGTGGTTTAATCACAGATCTACATTTAAAATAGAAAAATTAAAAAAACAATACAAAATTGGCTAACCACGTCGGGAAATTGAAATCAAAATATGAAAAAGACCCGGACAAATATGTATTTCAAACATACGCACCGTAATGGGGCGCTAGAGGGTGTCGTCAGTGATGTCATCGCGAGGATCACTAGGGGGTTTCGGGTCTTTCAGCATCATATACCCCCCACCGCACCGACCCGACCAGAGATGATCGGTTTCTGGCCCACCCTCGATAAGCGCTTTCAGACACTGGAAAATTACGTTTAGGCCCGGTACGAAATCTTGCAAATGCTTCTGATTGGCGACAGTCAGAGCCACTTTCCATTTAGAGGCGAACCGTACATGAGCTCGTCCGAAACATTAACTTAGACGCAGAATTTCGGGGAATTTTAGCTAACAATTTGGGATCCAGACACTCTCTCTTTTAATCCATAACCAATTAGCTGTTCTTTCCGCTGTTTCGGTTATGGACTTGTGTAGATTGTGCCAAGAAGAAAAATGACAAATTATGATACACCGAAATAAAGACGAACTCTTAAATGAAAGAAGAGAAATAACTCGTTTCAAAAAGAGAATATATATATATATATATATATATATATATATATATACATATATATATATATGTATGTGTGTGTGTGTGTGTGTGTGTGTGTGTGTGTGTGTGTGTGTATGTATATAAAGAATTAATATTAAACTGGAAGGTAATCATGATATTCTAATAAATACGTGGGAAAGTAATTCGTGTAACGCGTTTCAGACATATATATATATATATATATATATATATATATATATATATATATATATATATATAAACACACTCACAAGGAAGAAAGAAGCCAAAATAAATCAAGAATTAGTTTCAGCCATTCCCTTTGAAGTAGTCTTATGTAAACTCCTTTAAAAAGATACTCGAAAATATCTGTAATATATTCAGTTACGCGCTGTTCAAATACCCATGTGTTTGGACATCATTTAAATTCATTAGTATCAAACTTAATAGCATTCTTT
The DNA here is from genome assembly GCA_037127315.1 of Ascarosepion bandense. Taxonomy (NCBI): domain Eukaryota; kingdom Metazoa; phylum Mollusca; class Cephalopoda; order Sepiida; family Sepiidae; genus Ascarosepion; species Ascarosepion bandense. The sequence continues at coordinate 23,666 of JBBBDQ010028575.1, forward strand.
GTTTACAACACAGGGGAATATTTTCATTTTTGGTTTGCTTATTAAAATTCAATCTATTTCTCATAGAGGTTTATATACTGAGTTTGGCATCATATGAAATGCTTGTAAATTTTAATTTTTTTATGAAACAAACAAGTCGTCAAACAAATAGTTTTATCTGTGTACTCATTAAAATAATATCTACATTCATGAGAAAAAATGTCATAAAAATATTTACTTTAAATAATAACTCATTCCCGGATAATTCTGAGTCATGCTGCTAACATGTAATAATATGAGTAATTATTTGTGACTCAAATGCAATACCTTGTCTTATATATATATATATATATATATATATATATATATATATATATATTAGTCCACACTGTCTATGCAACAATGCCTCTCTAATTAAGAGGGTTTGGCTTGTTTTTACCCTTTTAAAACCCTTTAACTTGAAATAAACCTCATCACTTGATAAGACACAAGAAGTGTCGAAACAAAATATCTACTTTTGTAGTGATGTTATAACAGATTTATGTCATTATGTCTAAATAAATATTAGCTCTACTTTGTATTGAGAATATTGTTTCTTTGGATATGAAATATTATTCCATCGATACGTACCCAATACTATATATATATATATATATATATATATATATATATATATATATATATATATATATATACACTAGAAAATGTTTTAGATATTCTACAATTTCATGGCTAATACGTATTTCGCAGACAAACCTGCTGCACTTGGTCTGATGAGCAGCAGGTTTGTGTGCGAAATACGTATTACCCATGAAACTGTAGAATATCTAAAACTTTTTCTAGATTATATTACTCTGTTAAATTAAATAAATAAATTTAACATTGAGTTCTTTTAAGTTCGTCTCTATCCAAATTTACCTGACTTAAATACCAAATATTCTAAGTTATATATATATATATATAAATTAGTCTATATATGAGTAAATTACTCTCATTTTATAATATTAATTTAGCGCATGCGCGTTATGTTTTCCTATTTCATCAACTACACAATATAGTAGATTCAGTTGTGCGCCGTATGTGAGAAAGATTTGCACCACAATGAAATTCACTCTGCCAGAAATTTGGAAACAGCATGCAATTCCGCTTAGCATTCGCACTCCGAGCTTCAATATGAATATTTAAGAGTGATTGAGTGGCAATCTAAGCATAATTTGGAGGATTTGTTTAGAGTGGGATAAGTCTAATGATGAAGGTACAGCAGCTCGGAAAATTCACTCTGACCGTTCTGAAATTTTGGGTGAGGGCCTTAGATCCAACACGGAAGCCTACATCAAGTGTCTTCAGGTGGTAGCA
>JBBBDQ010028575.1:27500-77500 GCA_037127315.1 Ascarosepion bandense
TGATGTATGCAACCCCCGTCGTCAGCGACCACCTGCTATTAACGACCGCGGTTCTATGCTAATGTTAATTGACTTCCAGTGAGCGACTTCTTCCAAAATGCTACCACCGACCAGCATGAAAGAAGAAAAATCACTGGTCAAGCGGCCACTTTAACAAAAATTCATTTTGGCAGTACAGTTCTACTTCTAAATTAGAAGAATTTAAGTTAGTAATCTATTTCATTTTCCTTTAATCTAAGTCAGAAACACTTTCTCGTTGTTTGTTATTGTAGTGAAGTGTCAAATTTTTATTATTTGTTGCAATGGCGGTGGTCAAACGGCGGCTTTGTATTAACATGTACTTATTACATTTGACAAGTTCAAGAGATTTGTTGGTTTCTGTACCAACTTGGATAAATTCGGGCGTAGGAGAAAAAATCACATCTATGTAAAATTTAAATTTTCATTGTTTATCTCATTATCTTTATTTTTTCTCTAACGTTTTACTCTCTCTATCTATCCCTTTCTCTCTCTCTCTCGCTCTCTATCTATCTATCTATCTATTCTAATTGTTGTCAAATTTTTTCTTGTAGGTTTGTTTATTTTTCCATATATTATCGCAGATTCTTTTTTACTCTCACTCACTTCTAAAAAAAAAAATGAAAACGTATCCATCGCGAACTTTTCCAACGTACATATTTTATAAGAAATAAGTACCAACATCAATTAAAATCGAAGTAGTCACATTACAAAAAAAAAAAAACACACATTGCAATAACTGGATTTTTAAGCCCAAACCAGTGTGAATAAATAATTTTTATTTCTTTTGTTAACCGTTCCAAATAAGTTTTTAATGTTAAAAAAATAATTATGCAGAATACATTTTTTCAAAATTAGACCATCATATGTTCTCATTTATTTATTGCCAGATTACATGGTAAAATACTAAAATATGTACATTCTGGAGAGTGAAATATACGATCGTGAGGAGGATAGGTAACGAGATTTTTGTGAGCGACCACCTGACGTATGCGACCAAATTTTGCTGGCAGTAGCGGTGGTAGCATACAACAGATTCCACTGTATTTATTCTCAGATAAAGTGTGTCTACAGAAGAAACAAAATGAATAAAAAAAGAAACAAAACTCTACTTAACCAAGGCGTTTCGTCTTCTAAGGTATTTTAATCAAGACAATGATTGCCATAGGATGAAAGCCGTCAAATATGTACAGTTTTTTCCTGTTTCTTTTTTAATTCATATATATATATATATATATATATATATATATATAGACAAAAGAATAAGATTGAAGTAAATAATTGGAACCTTGAAAACATTAATTTAAAACAGTGCCCAATATAAAAATAGAGCAATGAATATTTGTTATTAATTATTACGTTAAGACATGTGAAAAACTACAGACTACAAAAGATTGTATATTTTGTTTTGTCATTTAAAGAACAAACACTCATCCAAAAGTTGGTTAACCTCGCCGTGGTGTAATGGTTAGCAAGATCGTCTTGCTAGAATCTTTACGACCTAGTAGTGAGAGCGATCCTCACTTGATACCCCATGCATTCGGTTTTATGCCACATATAAGCAGCGTTTTGAAAATCAACTCTCATCGAGTAGTTACCATCATTGTTAACTACCTGGCGAGACATTGTAATTTCAATATCGAACAAAATGAACAGTTAAGTTTTCATATGTTCTAAAGTAGTAAACACTATTTAGTTATTTAAAGAAAGGAATCTGTTTTTCTTAATCCGTCATATTTTTTATTACTTACGCATTTAAATAGACTCTCCATTCAATTATTTAATAGTATCTTTATTTAATTTGTCTGAATATTCCAGAAGTTTGATAAGGGAAAAACATCCGATCTCCGTAAGGGTTAGAAATCCGTTGTTCATATTCTTGTCATATATCTATATCTATATCTATCTATCTATCTATCTATCTATTTATCTATCTATCTATATATATATATATATATATATATATATGTTCATATTCATGTCAAGAGAGAGAGAAGGAGAGAGAGAGAAATAAAGAGAAGGAGTTGCAGAAAACGGAATAGGGAGGAATTTTGGTACGCGAATATGGGCACAAATATTGTTCGGGGGAAAAACATTTGCGAACGGGCCAAGTAGAGATTAATAAATAAATGCGGCTTAGAATATTTGGTCAAATTTCGGCAAGCAGATCGAACCGAGAACATTACGTCATATCCTCGTTTCTATCTATCTATCTATCTATCTATATATATATATATATATATATATATATAAATATATATATATAGGTGTCAGTCCGTAAACGGTGAGGATAATTTCATATATATATATATATATATATATATATATATATATATATATATATATATATATATATGTGCATGTGTGTGTAAGAATAGGAGAAAGAATAAAATATATAAGAAAAACAATGTTAACATGAAACATAATCGAAATAAATGCATATAAAGTTATAACGTAAAAATAAAATAAAAAAACTTTCATAAATTATTCTGCTATAATTTATTGTTAAAAAACACGAATCGGATTCGTTTGATTTACCGAGATATCGATTAGTTAAAAAAAAAACTGAACATTTTGTGAAACGATTGCTTTTGTTTTTTTAATTACATTTTTGTAAAATATTTTATTTTAATGATCTTCTCTCGCATCCTGTGAATGTCAATGTATTTAGAACTGCGTCCTATCATGCAATCATTGCACCATAAGCAGTCATCTAAACTTAAAATGAATAAAACAGGATAATAAAAAGGAAATGTTTGAATAAAATGAAAATTTAAAGCCAAAAGTGTGTATATGATACAAAAATACACACACACACACACACACACACACACACACACGCACGCACGCACGCACGCACGCACGCACGCACGCACACACACACACACACACACACACACACACATATATATATATATGTATGCATATGTAAATTAAAAGTTAAATTATTTGGTGTAATACAAAATTAAAATACGTTTTAAAAGTGCCATTTTAGCATCATTAACTTCATTGAAGTTGATTTTACCTTTAACTCATTTAAACTATAGCGGGCTGATCAAGCGAGCAAACATATAATCGGTTTTCAAAGAAAAAATGAGAGATAATATAGTCTAGAAATATTTCCCAATCTATCTATCTATCTATCTATCTATCTATCTATATATCTATCTATCTATCTATCTCTCTCTCTCTCTCTCTATATATATATATATATATATATATATATATATATATATATTTATTCAGATACTTTAATCCAAGCGGAGAAAGCAGGAAGGTAAATTTTCATATCGAAATGGTCATTCAACATCCTTGAATTAATCCTATTTTAATTTATATATATATATATATATATGTTTTAGAAAAAAATTCTAGCTATTCTACAATTGTATGATATCTAAATATTTTTGTAAATTATATTACTCTGACAAATTAAATAAAAAAAATGTAACATTGAGTTCTTTTGCGTTCGTCTCTATCGGAATTTACTTGGCTAATATACCAATTATTGTCCGTTATATATATATATATATATATATATATATATGTGTGTGTGTGTGTGTGTGTGTGTGTGTGTGTGTGTGTGTGTGTGTGTGATAGAGAGCGGTTAACTTGTGTATCCCACGAACTGAAGTTAAATTTGAGTTAGATTAAATAAAATAAAATTCATTCATGAAAGTTTTAACACATAACTGACTGAAGTAAAAATATGCCGCTACTCTTCTTTATTCGGAAAGAAAATACTTATGAAGGCCGAAATTGATCAGAAGAAAAAGTCGGTAAAAATTGGCGAGAAAAATTTATAATATTTAGTCCGTGAAACTCGCCTGTAGTTAAAGTATTACTGTTGTTAATATTACAGCAACAATGGTAATACTACTTAGTAATCACTGCATCTATTAGAAAGCGTCGGGGTTGGAAAGCATCAAATATGTTGTCAGCCACTTGAGCGATCAATATTTCTCAATAATATTGGTATTTTTCAACTGATGCTAGAATGATTTTCAGCATATATTCATTTACGAAGTGTAGCTTAGATGTAGCACCAGGCTGAAAGTAGAGGGCACTTAATGAGGATGGAACTAATTAGTCAGTCTAACTGACCTATTGAGACAAGCTTTCTAACTATTGCACCACGCCGAATTGCCCATGGTTTCAGAATATATCCTAGATTTATTTGAACAGGTTCAGCTGATAATATTAATCCTAATAAAAAAAAAATGGCAATAATTTTTTTGCGTCTTTCGTCAGGTTTTGTTATACAAAAAAACGTATTTTTTATTCATAAATATATCGAAAAGATATAGAACAGAAACATTTTATTAACATATGAATAATTTATTACTTTATTATTTCGAATGTTAATGTGTTAACTTTGACATCCTATAAAAGCGGAGGCCAAACTTGTTAGATGTAAGAGCCATAAACGATGAATTCAGATGTTTGAGAGTCTCAAGGCATTAACAAAATTTACACATACTTTTTTTTATTATAATCACATTAACGTTAACCTTCTCAATTCATACCCACTTACTACTTATAAAGATTGAATTTTTTCTTATTTACCCATGAAAAATGAAAAAAGAAGCCATATTTCCACGAGCCGCATATTAAAGGTCATGTGGCTCGCGAGCCGTAGTTTTGCTAACCCCGTCCGACAACCATCACCCGGCTTACTTTCATTGACTTTAAGTTTTTTACTGTTATAATTTAACATTATTTTCAGCATTTTTAAAAATTACCCGGAAATCTTTGCTTGAATATTGTTTTCCAGTTTCATACATATCATTTTATCTTCGATATTATTATGTAATATAATCGGGAACCATTTCAATATTTCAATGATGTTGTGAATCTTGCACGGCAATGTTAGCATTGCAGAAACTAAAGTTTTGTCTTGCATCTTTAGCTTAAAGATTTTGTATCAACATTAAAGTGTCCTATAATCATAATATCCATAATACTCACTCCTCCCCCAAATTAAGCAATTGCCACCTTTTATCTTTGAAGTCACGTTTGTTGACTATTTCCTAGAACAACCAAACCTCTAGCCCAGTCTGTTTGTCATTAAGCTGTAACATTCCTCATATGAAATCCGTTTTCATGTACGAAGTACCCAAGTTAAAATGTACCCTTTATGATGCAAAATGTGGTAGTCTATTTAATTCATGTCTTTTGACAAATCTGCATTTTTCTCCATTTTTAACGTCACAAGGAAATGCGCTTTAAAAATTTTCTTGCAGTAACACCCATTTCATTCATTACTGTTTTAAGATTTTTTAAAAATTAATTTAAATTTCTTCAAACCGTTTTACTTTTCCTAAATTGTTAAATGTTTTTGTATGATCTGCCAATTAATTTTAAGCAATTTTCTAAACGTTGTTCCAATAGATCAATAACTTTAAAACATCCTGTTTTGTTTGACATGATATTGTCTTTTTTTCATAAACAATGAGGAGATTTAAATATATAAAATTAAAAAAATAAATATCAGTATCCTCGCATATATATAGATTCATTGACGACACGATAAAAAAGCAATAGTGTTGTATAATACAATTTCGCACTATCGGATAAAGTATTACCGTACTTCTAAAATAAAGTTTATAACACACACACACACACACACACACACACACACACACACACACACATATATATATATATATATATATATATATATATTTATATATATATCATAGAAAGGAATGTTTGGCAAGCAGATTATGGGATAAAGTGCTCGATATCGGGAAAGAAATAGAGACCAAGGCCATGGAAATTGAAGTCAGTCAGTTAAGTGCTATACATTATACACGCTTTGGGCGATCATGTCTCGAAAGAGACATGACTGACTGGGCAGAAGATTATCCGGCAGTAGGTTGCCATTGCTTTCTGTGGCAGACTGGTCTCCAGCGTAGGCTATAGAACCCAATCTGTCCTATTATTTAACCCATAACTAGAGGGAAGAGACGGATTAATACCTTTCCCAAGGGTATTTGTGCGTAAGTGAATGCTAGGAATTTAACTGGAATTTGAACTCGGCACCCCAATTTTCGTTCCGAGTTGATATCCACTGCACCACAAATTACAATAATACCTTCAGCAAACTTTTAAGTCGGTATAACTCTTCTCGGTTAAGTGACCAACTTTTCCACATTATATATATATATATATATATATATATATATATATATATATATATATATATATAATTACTCCAGAACATATACAAAGTACAAACTACTACAAAATTGTACATTTTTTTTCAACATTGAAAACATTGTCTCATCAGGTAGTTAATAATGATGGTAATAAACGTTGTTAGCGAATATTAATTGCATCATTCGAAAAATATAGTTAAAATTTGCAAAAAAAGGAAGACCTATGCGTGAAACTTTGAACATTCTCCCTCTCTCGCTCCTTTTCCCCCTTTATCTGTGTGTGTGTGTGTGTGTGTGTGTGTGTGTGTGTGTGTGTGTGTGTGTAAAACGTGCATATATGCATAAAACATATGCACCAAGAATATACATCTGAATGTATTTGTCTGAATTCATTTTAAATCAAATCTACTTTTGAAAAAATTCTATAATTTTTCTTCGGAAAAATTAAAGAACATATTAGTTTGTTTGATTAAGTAAACATTTTCTACAATTTTTCGTCTTTGTGAAGAAATTTTTCCTTTTTAAGGACACCTGACACAACCCAAGACTAACGAAATAATATATATTGGGCCTATTTGAATAATATAAATATCTTAATATAAATATCATACATAGAATACTAATACGTATATACCAACGCACGCAATAGAAGATTATTTCGATAACCATAAGAACGACCTAGGAACTGATGTTTTATCGTCTGTGGATTTTACGCAATAATTATGTACAAAAATTATCGTGGTTTTTATATTTCTATCTTATTCAATTTTCTTTAGTTTAAAATTAGTTAAGTAGAACCAATCCGTTATTAATATAATTCTTGTGGAAGTCTTAATTGATAAGCTGCATATAAGACAACACAAGTGTTTTAGAGAATGCTTAAATAATTTTTTAAAACTTTTTTCAGATTTCACATTAAATAATAATCCGTTCGCTATAGAAATATTCCACTTTTAATGTTCAAGTTTAAATTTGCAATTTTAATTGAATATACTCACTATTAGATATAGAAATGCGGATATGAATATATTGTAATTGTACGCACGCACACACAAACACACACACGCATATACATATAATATATATGGAGGTAAAGGAGTATATATATATATATATATATATATATATATATATATATTGTAACTAAGTTGTTGAACTCGTAGGTTTATTTACCTTTGTGTTCATGCATTTACTTTTATAAAGAGTGCTCGATACAAATGTAGAACGTTATACTGTAATGGTTGTTACACTGTTTTTAAATTCATAGTATCACTACACAAAAAATTTCTCATGTTTCGAAGCCAGCCCATTATGTTTTAGATTCATCCTCAGGTGATTTTTTTAGAAATGAGAATTATCAACTAAGAATACTTTAAGCAGCGCTGCTACTTGCACCTAACCTCATTTAAAAACAGCTTATACCGAAACCAAACATTCCTTGCCACATACGTTTGGAAGCTAAAGGATTCAAAACAGAAACCCAAAGTAAAATGGAAAATCCTAGAAAAAACTAGAACTTGCAACTCACTTAATGATATCTGCCCTTTATGTCTAAGTGAAAAACTACACATTCTTCAGTACCCTAACAGCAACGATTTATTAAACCGTAGAGACGAATTAGCAGTAATATGCAAGCATCGCAAATATTTCTCGCTAAAAAAACAAACAAACAAAAAAAACAGCCAGAACCCCCCACAATAGAAAACAAACCCTATACAATACCAACAAAAAATAATGCAATTGCAACAGAATAGTAGATAAATAAATAAAAATATATATTTTAAATTTATAAAATATGTTGTATAAAGGATAGATTTTATAAAAGAAATATATTTCTTAAATATTATAAAATATTATACTTTACAATATTATAAAATAGCTTAATATTATGGAATATTATAAAATATTTTTTGTGAAAGAAAAAATATTTATAAAAAAATATATTTTATAAAAAACAAAAAAAAAAAGCACACACCCCAATACAAAATAACATACATTAAATTAAGGAGAAACCAACCCCAAAAGAAAAACAACACCTACCAACCCCTAAACCAAACAACAACACGCCAGGCGCCAGCAGCACTAGCCCTTTCAAGATTAATAGATATGATGAACTCTGCAAAAAACAAGCACTTAACACTAAGACCGGTAAAAAGGTCAACGGAACTCAAAATACAGGCCAACCCCTCTAACACCCAAAAATAACAAATCCAACACAAATAAACTGGCTTTTTCAAATAGATAATTCTCATTTCTAAAAATATCACCTGGGGATGAAGCCAAAACATAATGGGCTGGCTTCGAAACATGAGAATTTTTTTTGTATCGTTATACTATGAATTTAAAAAACATTGTAACAACCATTACAGTATATATATATATATATATATATATATATATATATATATATATATTCGTATACTGTTAAATATAAGAGACAATGAATGTCTGTTATGTTTAATCATGAGCCGTTCAAATTACACATTTACTGCGTTTGCTATTTTCGATAACTGTTATCGTTGCTTAGCAAAGTTTTATGTCAACACAAAATAAAATCGTCGCTGATGGTAGATGTTTTTATGTTGACGTCCCTGTAACCTCTCTGAAGATGGCTCATGTGAGCCGAAAGCTTAAAACCAACTTAATAAAAAAATATTCAAATGTTGGAGAAATTTTGTCTTTATTTTCACCTGAAATTAAAGCCAAAATCCGATGTTTAGAACTGCTCATGATTAAACATAACAGTTATTTATTTACTCTTATATTTAACAGTATATATTTTTTTTTTATAAGCGTTTCACCCCGAGCAAGGCATGTCACTGCCACTACTGCGCAGGGGGCTACGTAGAGTGGAGAAAGGCTGATTAAATAAAGGAAATGTCAGAGGGTGGGTGATAGGCGGGTAAGGATACCGAGAATGAGGGTTGGGTAGATGAGAGTGTTTAGAAAATTTTCTGCTGCCTCGATACACTAAATATATGCTTATATGAATATATATACTTATAAACATATTAACAAAGTTTAAGAAAGAAACGCTAATCAATAATTCAAATAAAAAATAAGCCAGTATGATATGATAAGCACCCTAATATCATATGAAACTCAGAATCATGCCCCAAAATTATGATAATATGTATATATTTTTAATACATACATATATATTGTGTATTAGGACAGCAATCCGTCTTCTATACAAGTTTTGTTAAAAACGACTGACAAGATTCAGCTGTTAATTTTTGATTTAATTTTTCTTGATGTCTTGTAATGTTTATTTACTGGACATAAACTGAAAGTGCTTGAATATTCTGTATCGCTTTCGGTTATACTTTTATCCTTTATCAGAGATAATTTTATTCTAAAATTTCAACTGTATTTAATTATATTACATGTTTAACATGTTTAACTAGCATCATAGCCCGGCGTTGCTCGGGCAACTCAGAACATTTACAATGTTTACAATACTCACACAAACAACAAATCTCGTGATGCAATAATGTTTATAATATTAAATGGATAAATTCCTTTAAAATTCGGTTATATAAAAAATAATTATATAAAAAATTGTTGTTTAAAATTGTTGTTTAAAAATTGTTAAAAATTCCATTAAAAATCTTTTTTTTGTTTTTGTTTTGCGTAAACGTGATTTGATGTTTTGTGTGACATTGTAAACAACATTGCGTTTGTTTTAATTACGGGGAAAAATATTCACTTTTTTTTTTTTTGCCAAATAAATTTTTAAAATGTCGAAATACGAATTGAATATAAAGGCTCATTTTTTTTTAATAGAAAATATTTTAATCGCGTTTGACACGTGTGATTTGATTTCTGTGACGTAATGTAGCAACCATCTTATATCTTAGATGTTTTTCGGAGCAAATGTAAACAATCAGCTGCATTGGTCAAAAAGTGCAAAAGGTAAAATTTGCTGAACTTAAGCACAAAAAGTATGTGACGAGCTGGCTTCACTGTAGATATGTAGATACGTAGATATGTGTCCCTAGAAAGCTTGAATGGCGTAGCTTAAAAAATGTAGGCGTGCATAGATTACAGTCACACACAGACTCACAGATTGCCTTATATATATATATATATATATATATATATATATATATATATATATATATATATAGATTACATGTGAATGAGGATCTTATATTAATATTGTTAACGTTTATATTACGGATAGATTTATTTAGATCTTCGTGTGTATTTAAATGAGACCTAATCGATCTATGGTCAGAGAGATGTATCGTGACATTCATTGTGCCTCAGCGATCTTATAGTGGCTTATGGGATGTCGAACTCGACGTAAAATGTTATAAGTTATCAGTCTTTTGTTTTACTGTGTTCCTAAAATATATAAATTACAAAGTTTCTACTTTTATTGATAATCGCATCAAAATTGCAATCTAATATTAAAATGCAAAATGTATATATATATATATATATATATATATCTGGTTATTCTTTAGGAATAGAATGATGACCTAAAGTATATATTCTGGTTTTTATTACTAATGACAACAATGTTTAATGTTTGATAACTACTTACACGTATTTTTATGAACATTGTTAATATATTACTCTTAAATATGGGATATTGACTTTCAGCTAAAAAAATATTATCACCGAAGAATAAAAGTTTATGATATTTTTTGCTCTTTTGGAATATTTAAAACAAAAGACAAACACCTAAGTATGTTTATTTTAATCTAATAATTTAAAATGTTAGTTTTATTTGCAATAAGCATCTGCTATTAAATTTCTGGAACTTGCTGAAAGGGACAAAGTGTGTAACAGTGTTGACAATAATTTTCCCCGAGTGTTTACCTACACAGTTTCGGCAAGACATTGAAGCATGATCAAAATGACTGGAGATATGACTGCCATCAGAGAAATTGTATTCACTTCTTCTTCTTCTTCTTCTTCTTCTTCTTCTTCTTCTTCTTCAGTCAGTAAGTTAAGTGTCATATATGATAGACGCTTGAACGTTCATGTTTTTTCCAGACATGACTAACTGGGCAGGTAGCTTGCCATGACTGTTTGCGGTAAAGTGGTTGCCAACCAAGGCTGCAAAACTCAATTTTTATCCTGTTTAACCCATAGCTCGAGAACAAACGGATTAATACTTTTCCCAAGTGTATTTGCACGAAAGTCAAATGCAACGAATTCAAATGGAATTCGAACTCAGCTCTCCGATTTCTCGTTCCGAGCCGATATCTACTGCATCACAAGCATACATCATTCTTCTATTTGGCACGTCCCTTTAGATTGTGGATGGCCAGGGCCCTCTACAATTTTTATCATTTGTAATTTTAAAAGGCTATTTTTTTTTAAATATTCCTCTCATTCAATGTTCTGACATTCATTTGTACAAGCTCATTATTTATTCATGAGTTACTCGCTGTTTTTCCCAGTTTCTTATTTTTTTATTCATTTATTTTTAGTCTTTTGAGTGCCAAATTCTCCATGCTTACTTTCCTCTTTATGTGTTCCAGAAATTTCAACCGTTTCTTTCTTATTCTAAGTGTATTTTCTTGTTTCTATTTTCCGTTCATCTTTGTTGGTCGCATGGTCGACTCATAGTATTCTCAATATCCTTTAGTTACACAATATATTTGTCTATTCAGCATTCAATGTCACACAGCTGGATTCATAATACAGAACTGTTCAACACTAATTTTTGTTTCTAATCAAATCTTTGTGTTTCTTCATACTTTGCTTAGCTTTTAGAAGGCATATTTCGCTATTGCACTGCGCCTTCGATTTCTGTTATCAAAATACAGGGTGTCCATAAAGTTTTTGTGCACTTTAAAAAAATTATAACTTTATTTGCTTTTTATGATAGAAATAATTTGTAAAAAGGATTAGAAACACGCAAATCTATGTTTTTTTAAGGTTTTATTGAAATTGTATTTAAGTTTCCACATGTCCTACATCATTAGCAATACAAAGGGTAATACGATTTTGCAATTCTCGGAAAACATTTGCCAACTGATTTACAGTAATACCTGAAATCACATTAGTTGTTTTAATTTTCAAATCTTCTAATAAACTAGGTTTGGTTGCATACACAATTGTTTTCACATGTGCCCCTAAAAAAATCTAATGGAGAAAAAGCGTGGGGGGTCAATAAAATTGCCCATCCCTTCCGAACCATCTGTTTACTTATCTAAAAATTGTCGCAGATTTTGTGGTAAAGAATTATTCAATAACTATACTTAAAACTAACTACATTAAACTTTATAAGATTTTTTCTATCACAAATACAAATAAAGTTTTATAAAATGCACACGGACTTTATGGACATTCTGTATTTCCCAAATATTTAATTATCTTTACTTTCTTGTTTTTACACAACTTGTAATTCGTGTCTTGGCTTGTTATTCATGCTAGTGGCCATATATACTGTCTTCTTACAATGAACCAATAGTCTTTTCTTCTCGCTTTATTTTACTCCGTATTTTAGGTGTTCCTACAGTTTTATTTCTTCATCTTTCATTCTTTAGTTACTAAATGAATATAGCTCCAAGGCTGTAGGCTTCATTTGCCAATTTCGTTTTCCACGCTAATAATCATCATGTACATCAAACAATTTTTTAAAATAAATAGTTCTGTTTATACTCGACCCGAGTATGTGCGTGAGTGGTGCAGTAGTTATCGGCTCGGCTCGGAGAGAAGAGTTTGAATTTCAATTGAATTTGTTGCATTCACTTATGTGCAAATATCCTTGGGAAAATTACTAATCCGTCGCTTCTTCCTCCAGCTTTGGGTTAAATAGCAGGACATATTAGGTTCTCTAGCCTTGGTTGGCAGACAATCTACCACAGAAAGTAAACAGCAACCTACTGCAGAAAAATCTTCTGCCCAATCAGTCATGTCTCTTTCGAGACATGATCACCAAACCGTGTATCACGTATGGCACTTAACTGACTGACTGAGCCTTTGTGAAGGTATGTTTTCTTACCCAAGCTATGGACCGAATAGCAGCAGAGACTTGGGTATATATCCTTGGTTGACAACCAATTTACGAATGAAAGTAAACGGCAACCTACTGCTAGAAAATCACCTTTAGAGACATGACATCATTTAGAGACATGATCGCCCAAAAATGTATCACTTAACTGACTGATATACTCGACGTTGAAATCTCGATTTTTAATAAGAATATGTATGCTTTCCGACGGAAATTTTTAACTTGTGTTCCCTTTTTTCATCAAGGAAACCGTTCCTTTAGCCGAAGCACAATCTGCTTATTAGGCCAAACAATGTTTAATTAGGGAAATTAAAAAATGCACTTTCTACAGAATTGTCTTAATGAAAAGTTATAAGGTGCTGATTCTTGAGAGAACGACTGACGTACTCTAATACTTAATGAAATTCCTATTCTCAGTGTATATAGATAAAATACTTATGCCTGCCTCCGAGCGCCCGTAGCTCAATTCGGTCCGGTTTCAATCCTAGGTAACAGCAATCGGATGTGATACAGCGAAACAGATCTTTCCGCGAATTACTACTATATATATATATATATATATATATATATATATATATATATATATATATGTATATATATATATATATATAAATTATATACACACAAGCTAGGGTTAAATAGGGACTTAGGTGTGTTGAATCTCTACAAATATTTCAATAGGTAAAAAAATTTTCTTTTCAGATATTCCAAGAATTTTTTATCTAAAACAAACAGACTTTCTCTACGGACGTGCCGCATGTTGATTGGTTTATCGAAAATGAACAAGCGGACGTGCCGCATGTTGATTGGTTTATCGACACCACGTGATGTAAACAAAAAAATATTCGGACGCTATCGTGAAATACGTTTCTAATTTAAAATTTAAAAATCACTTGTTTCTGATGAAGGACCGAGGGCGGTCTGAAATATAAAATATAATAAAAATAAACAAATACTGTTTAAAAAAAAGTACATTTGTAAATTCAAAACTTTTTATTAATATTCTTTCCTATATATATATATATATATATATATATATATATATATATATATATAACTTAAATCCAAAATCCACGGATAAAATGGAAACTGATATGCAAAGCTAGGACCCCTAATAGCTTAAGTCAAAGATGCTTTTGAAAATTTCAACACCTGAATAAACGGAGGGCGATCATGAGTATGTGTCGTCATAGAAATAAGAATAAATTGCAATTATTATCCTATTCCTCTAATTAGTCACAATAAGTGTTATTTTTCAAATTTTGCCTAAGCAGTTAACTCCTCCTACCTACCACTACTTACTCACAGGTCAAGCCACACACCTCCCACTATCACAGAAGAAATTACTACTAAAATCCAACTAGATTAACCCTATAAAATCTAATAAAGAAAAAAATAAAAGTTTGAAATTTAAATACGAGAATATACTCCTAAATAAATGGAGGGAGATCATCAGTATGTGTAGTCACCGAAATAAATATAAATTGCAATAATTATCCTATTCTTCCAATTAGTCACAAAAAGTTTTAAAAGTTTTTACCTGCTTCTACTAACTCAAGATTCACACCTCATAACTCCCACTACCAAAGAAGAAATTACTACTAAAATTCCGCTAGTTTAACCCTATAAAAAACAATATATCCCAACCCCTTCCTTTTCCAGAGCAAACCTCTGGGCTTAGAATTTGTCTTCATTCTGTGTTTAAATGGGGCTGAGAATGCATATCTTAAAAATGGGTATTTCTCCTCTAAATTTTATTAGAATTTACAGATATATATATATATATATATATATATATATATATCTGTGTGTGTGTGTGTGTGTGTGTGTGTGTGTGTGTGTGTGTATTGCCTACAGAACAATGAGGAAATTTCTAAATAAAAGAAAATTATATGTGGCCAAGAAAAATTAAATAAAAACTTAACCATAGTATCTTGCCAGTTGTTTTTAACGAAACGTGTATAAAAGTGGGACTGTTGCCTAAATACACAATTATATATATATATATATATATCTGTGTGTGTGTGTGTGTGTGTGTCAACGGATATAAGATAACTAACCATATAATGTGGGATAGTCCATGTTACAAGCCGTGTAACGCATATGAGTTTCAGACAAATTTTCTAGCTTCTAATTTTCAAAACAGTCAGAACAAACATCTGAAAAATATCCGTATCACAACATTCTTACTGACACTACTTCACCGCTAATTATTATTATTATTATTATGTCATTTTTCATCATATTTCGATTTCTGCTTTGGTCTCACTACCAACCAAGTCTGCGTGGAGACCTAAAGCAGGTCGTGGCGTGTTGTTATGGCTCCATTTCATGTTTTTCTATCTTCCCTATCATCCCTAGCGTTACATAGATAAAGTTTTCCTTAGTGTGTGGGCTGTACTTAATAAGACAATTTTTTGTATATCTCTTAAGTTGGGGTTTCCAGGGATTCTTTCAATGTGTTGTTTTGTTCCATTTTTTATCATTCCAAGTGCACCTACTATCACTGGCACAACTCTTGTTTTCAATTTCCACATTTTTTCTATTTCAATTTCCAGGTCTTTATATTTTGACAGTTTTTCAAATTCCTTGATTGCTATGTTACAATCCGCTGGACAAGCCATATCAATTAATAGACAAGTTTTCTCCTTCTGGTTTTTAACAATAATGTCTGGCCTGTTTGCTTCAATTTTTCTGTCTGTGTAGATGGTGTAATCCCATAGAATGGTTACATCTTCTCTTTCTGTAACCGGTGCTGGATGATGTTCATACCAGTGTTTGTTTACAGCTTTTCCATAATGTTTGCACATTGTCCAATGTAAATATTGCCCAACTCTATCGTGGCGATTTTTATATTCGTTTGGGGCAAGCACAGAACAGCCTGAGATTAGGTGGTCTATTGTTTCTTGGTGTTTATCACAAAACCTGCATTTTGGATCCATATTATTATGCATAATATTTGCCTGAAAGTTTCTCGTGAAAAGACTTTAGTCTTGTGCTGCAAGTATAAATCCTTCAGTTTCAGACTTTAATCCAGATGCACGTAACCATCGATGAATATTAACTTTGTCAACATTGGATTTATTGGCACGTACTGGATATTGGCCATGCAGAGGTTTGTCCTGTCAGCGCTGTTTCATCTTTTCAAGAGCTTTATCTTTGGCTTTCATTTTCATATTTTTTGCCGCAATAGTTGGTTCTTGGCTTCTGTTTTGCTTTTCTACAGAATCTACTAACTGTAATTCTTGTTTGTATTTACTGCCTTCTTTTATTATTGAATATTTTTTCTTTCTTTCTTCATGTTGCCTTACTAATTGTATCATCCAATCCTTTGTTGTTTCTATGTATGTTAGTAAGCCAATAGTTGTTGTCTTGTATGACAATTCCAGCTGAATAAGACCTCTTCCACCTTCATTACGGTGTATGTATAGACGGTCTACATCAGCCTTTGGATGATGCATCTTATGCTTAGAAAGAAGCTTTCTTGTTTTAGCATCCATTCGCCTGATGTCGTTTAGAGTCCAGTTTAAGATGTTAAAGCTATATTGGACAACTGGGATTGCAAGGCTATTAATGGCCATAACTCTGTTCTGTGAATTTAATTCAGTTTTTAATATCATTCGTAGCCTTCTATAGTACTCTTTACGCACTATTTCTTTCATTTTTTTATGGTGAATGTTTTCCCTCTCATTTACACCTAGGTATTTATAAGCTTCTTCTGGTTTCAATTCTTTTATTGTTACAGCAGGGTCTAAGCTAATTGAGGATGTTTCTTGTATTGATCCACGAAAAACTGTAGCTTTAGCACATTTATTCAAATTAAATTTCATTCCAATGTCTTCGCTGAAGCATTTTACAGATTGCAGAAGAACTTCCAGCTCATTATCATTCTTAGCATATAACTTTAAGTCATCCATCTAAAATAGATGGCTTATTTTCTTTTGGCCTATTTTATAACCACATTCTGTCTTATTAAGTTGACTGGTTAGTGCTATTAATGATATGCAGAATAGTAAGGGAGATAAAGAATCACCTTGAAATATACCTCTTTTGATGTTTATTTCATCAGACTTATAGGTTCCATTTATATGATTGAGGTAAAGGGTTGTTTTCCATATAGACATGCACTGTTTGATGAAATTGATGATGACGGACGATATCTTGCATATATTTAAAGTCTTTAAAATCCAGGAATGTGGCACACTATCGAATGCCTTTCGATAATCTATCCAGGCAGTACTAAGATTTTTCTTTGTACTATAGCAGTTTTCCAGGATCATTTTGTTAATTAGCAATTGGTCTTTACAACCATAACAGCCACGTTTGCACCCTTTTTGTTCAAGCGGTATCATGTCATTTCTTTCTAAGAATAAATATGTCTGTTTTGTTAAAATACATGTTAATAGTTTATATGTTGTCGGAAGACATGTAATTGGTCTGTAGTTTTTCGGGTTGTTTGTTTCACCATTCTTGGGTAGAAGAAATGTAATTCCTTTGGTTATCCATGCAGGAATTTTAGTGGGATCGTCAACCATTTCTTGAAGTTCTTTGGCTAGTTTTTATGTGCTGCATTTAAATAATATAGCCAAAAGTTAGGAATTTTATCTATACCTGGGAATTTCCAATTGTATGCTTTTTTTAGTGCAAATTTAACATCATCTTCTGTAATTCCAGACCATGTCTGTTCTGGTTTATTTAATTATTATTAACCAATTCAGAAGACTGATCCACTGTTTAAATTAAAAATGTGCAGAAATAGAAAAAAATGAGATTACAGTTAAAGATATGCTTAAAATTAAGAAAACTAACAGTACTATAAAATTAACAGGCCACATAAAATCAAAGGACAGAACTCTGATATTAGAGAAAGAAAAATATTTAACGAATATATCGGAGAAGATTTCCATGACGAAAGAGAACAACTAACAGTACATAGAAATACCAACAAGCCGGAAATTTGAAAAAAAACAAAAACAAAAAAAAAAAAACGAAAAAACAAGTAGGAACTGCACTGTCTAAAGTAAACAGAAACAAAACGGCAGGGCCAGAAGAATTTGCAATAAAATATTCTGGTAGCCTTAGACGATTTCGACATAGACAAAATTACATGAAATCTATAACAGTGTTGATCTACCGGAAGACCTAAGGAGATCTGTTTTCAAAGCAATGCTTTAAAAAACCAGGCGCAGACGAATACAGATCAGTAAGATACGTAAAAAAACATCATTCTGAGTAATTGAGTATGGAACAAAATCAGACCAGAGATAGAACAAGAACAGTGCGGATTCGTCAAAACAAAACAAGGGACGCGATATTTATGCTCAGGCATTATCAGAAAGGGCAAAACAAACGCAGAAGTACGTGTACCTCTATTTTATAAAATACGCAAAGGCGTTCGACAATGTACACTACAAAGACTTGCTAGATCTCCTCGACTGCTTTGACATATTCGGAAAAGTCATTAGAATATTCAAGAGTCTATACTTGAAGAAAACCTCTTTCGCACGGACAGAAAATGACTTCATCAGATATACACAATAGTAAAGTGGTAAAACAAGGATGTGTCTTCTCACCGGATTTATTCAACCTATACAGCGAGGGAATTCTGATAGAACTAGGTGACCACAATATTAACGATATAAGATACGCAGATGACACAATGCTGATAGGAAACACGAAAATGAAACTACAAAAGCTCCTACAGAAGGTAGCGAAGAAGAGCGACAAGAAAGGACGAAGCATAAAGTACAATAAAACAGAATGCATGGTCAGTAAAAGGCTGAGCCCAAAATGAAAATTACAGGTCGAAGATACTAATAAATCAAGCAAATATAGAAATTTAAATAGCTGGGAATCGTTGTACAATAAGTGCGACACTGAGATCTGAAGACGTATTGGGAAGGCCAAAGATGCAACAGAATAAGCTAAACAGAATATTTAGAGAAACATTATTTCGTTGGAAATTAAGAAAGAGTACAGAACGATGTCCTGAAGGGACACGGAACATGAAAAAAGAAATCGTTTGACTGTACCTCATACTAGAGATTAAAATAGGTGCTAATATTTTTGTGGGGTGCAGTGAAGGCACGTATGTGGATGAGGGATGGGCGGGACAGTCGTATAAAAAGACCTACCTCAGTGGCAGAGAAAGCGATAAAAATAATAGACAAATTACCTATGTTTTTGAGAAACGTATTCTGAATGATTTAATGTCTCGCTCCGAGTGCTATTCGTTTTTACCGAAGGGAACATCACAAAGTCAGGTGATAATACAAAGATAAAAATGAAACAATTTCAATAAATCATGTAATTGCCAAAGAAAAGTTGACAACATATAAACAAAACATTAAGTGAAAAACACGAATTATAGAATGTTTTATCTTCATTCTAAAATATAACGTGACCATTTACATTAAGCCGGTTTGCATTTAGAAAAATCATCAACTAGCGAATTCAGTATTTTCAATTTTCTCATCAACTCTCTCGTTTACTTTACACACATACATATGTATGAAAGTTGAAAAGTGAGACAATGGGTGTTTATGTAAGTGTTGTCTGTATGCGGACATACTCAGGAAATAGGAGTTTATAGAAAGTTGAGATCTATGGAAAAACATATATCTAATTTTTTATCCTTAAAAGTGTAAAATTTATTATCTGTTTGTGTAGATACATCTCTCAGTTTAACAGAGAAACTAATATATACCGGACTGTAGATTACAGGTCTAAATACGAAAATATGTCCTCTGACGGAGTCTATATATGAAATGGCTTCTGTCGGCTTTTGAAAGTGTTTTTTTACACTAAAAAGGGTATTCAGGTTGCGTTCCTGCCGAGTGAGACAATTTTAATCTTCTCTTACGATTTCTAACCAGGTAGAAATTAATTTCTTAGTTTAAAATATTTTCTGGACATGAAACTTGATTTCAAATTTAAGCATTGTCGATTTGCAAGAAGGTGTCTTAATGTTATCGGTCTGGGGAGGTGATCACAGTGCTTGCCGTCAACGGTTGCACTAGCAAGATGTTACTTCTTTGTGAGTACTCGCATTGCTCAAACAACTGATCATGCTAAATTTTATGCTATCTCCAAGAAACTGGAACTAGGGTCCACCCATCAAAATTGCATTATAAACCCCAGGTGGTCACTGGTCGTTTATAAACAAATCTATTTTCTTGCTTGGTCAGATATGGAGGTGTCTTCGGAATTCGGAATCTTTCAAACACCTTAAATATAGATCAATAGAATATCAAATATCAATCATCAAAAGGCAAAAAGAATATATTTCCTGAGATATGAATTTATTAATAACTTTCTGGCAGAAGTGACAACCGAATTGATGTTGTTCAATGTCAGTAAGTGTGTAGTTTCTGTTAGATTTAATTTTAAGTAAATAGATTAAATTAAATATTTCTAACAAGCAAAATACTTTTCTAAATCGAATTTAAATTGACTGAAAATTGTTTCATGTGATATGACTTTAGGTTTTTGACTTTGTTGAATGTCAGTAAGTGTGTAGTTTCTGTTAGATTTCATTTTAACTAAATAGATTAAATTAAATATTTCTAACAAGCAAAATACTTTTGCAAATCGAATTTAAATTGATTGGAAATTTTTTTAATCGCTAAAATTTCTTCAGCCATTTTTACAAATCTGTCAGCCCGATGTAATTTTCTTTATTACAATATATTGAAAAATGTTTGGAATAAAATGTAACAATTGACTTACTGATATATTTTTATATAATTATTTAAATTTATTTTTAAATTTATGCAAATATTCTAAGTAAAATAGTATTTTATTCAATTTTATGTACTTTGGCTTTATAGCCTTATTTACGAAGATGCTTGTTAAGGACATTTTAAGTTTATTTTTATTTAAATGTTTAGTTACCGCTTTTATTTTTTATAATATGGACGTCCGTTTTTACAAACATGGGCTCGTTTAAACACAAATACAAAATATCACACACTTTAAAAATTATCATAATTAAAATGATACAAAATTAAAACAATTCTTATAAAAATTCATTATTCATCGAAAAGGAATTATTTTAAGACATTAGTGCCTATATATAACATATGTATAAAAACAATGAAATAATGTCTTACATTTAATGCATCTTAAATTTTACCATTCAGGGCACGTTTTCTATAAAAAGGTGTCCTGCTTTATTAAAAAATGACTAATTGAATTTTGCAACAACTTCTGCTTATAACTAATATAAACATTAAAGGCTTCAAAATAGAACTCAAAATTTCATAAAATTGCATTAGTAGGGAAAACAGATGTAATACAAACTATTTTTTTAAAGTGTGTATGTGTTAAAAACGCATAACTTACAAGAAACCTTATGAAAAAAATTTGGTTGAAAATACGAAAATACTATTTAGATCACAATATCAAAGGCACCTCGCTATAAGAGAATTACTATATCTAAACTTATTTATAAATGGAACTTTGTGTGTGTGTCTGTGTGTGTATGACCGTTACCTGTAGACTCCGAAACGGCTGCAAGTGTTCTTAGCTAGGTTTTGTGTTGTGGTACCCCCGATAAATATCGAAAATCGATAATCGAAAAAATAGGGTTATAAAAGGAGTGGTCCGATTTTAATCAAATTTGATACACTCATAGACAAAGACATAAGAAACGATATTCAGAAGTTTCAAGGTTGCAGTTCTTACAATAGTGCAGAAAATCGATAATATATATATATATATATATATATATATATATATATATATATATATATATATATAAGGCAAGATGTTTGTGTATGTGTCTGTTTATCTGCCTGTATGTCTGTATTTTTTCAGCCCTTTTATTTTAGTTTTTGCTTCGGGTTTGGCTCTAAGTAGGTATAATTGTAGTTCTCAGCCTCAGCCATGATACCATTTATTCAGTGGACTATATTGCTAGTAAATAAATAGATAGATATTAAGGCACTTGCGGAAAAATGACTTAATTCAATTTTTATCAAGGGAATAGTTAAAGCTTTCGATAAATATAAGAAATCGCTATATATATATATATATATATATATATATATATATATAGAGAGAGAGAGAGAGAGAGAGAAAATTGCCATTCGGCTGGATTTGAAAACCTTCAATTTATCCGATGGGCCTTAGACCTCTAGATCACAAATGATACAAGAATCAAAATGAGGTCGAACCAAGTCTTACAAAAAAAAAAAAAAATCAATTTCTTGTCATATTCATCACTGCTCTGAAAATATATATGTATTTTTAAAGGCCGCAGGTTCGAATCCTGCCGAATGACAAATATTTTTCACACAAAATTTTGCAATAAATTTCAGACCTATATATATATATATATATACTCATTAATTACAACCAAGATATCTAATCAAATATGAGTATCTATTAAAATTAATTATCAAACAAATAAATTATAATATGTCGGTTGTTAATCCATTTTGTAAATCTCCAGAGCTATTCGTAACACACACACACACACACACACACACACACATATATATATATATATATATATATATATATATATATATATATATATATATATAAACAAAGATTAACGAAACTTTGTTATAAACAACCGAGAATTTGAAATGATTTGTTTGAAGATTTTTCTTTTTATCGATACTCGTATATAAGTAGATATTCTGGTTTTGATTAAACAGTATTATATATTTATATCTTCTGGCCTGATTATTGACGATAAATTTTGATTACGAAAATGTGTGTCCTTCGTGAGGATTCGAACCTATTCACATAGAAGAAGCTACCATGTTATATAGGCTTGATTAAAAAAACCTCGTTTTGACTAATGGTCTTTCGTGGTCGAGATGTCTAAGACGTGCCAGATCTCATGGTATCTTCCCTCATGTGGATAGGGCTCGCAGGTTCGATACCTGCCGAATGACACACATTTTCGTAATTAAAATTTGTCGTCAATAATCAGGCCAGTCGATATAAATATATAATACTGTTTAATTAAAAATTAATTAAAAACAGAATATATACTTAAATACGAGTAAAAAAAAATCAAACAAATCATTTCAAACTGTCGGTTGTTTATAACCAGATTTCGTTAGTTTTCGTAACATGTTTACATTTGTTGGCATTACCACACATTTCAGAGCAGATATGGTTATTGCGATGAATCGAAAACTGTGTTATATAGGCTTGATTAAAACCTCGTTTAGACTAATGGTCACTCGTGGTCTAAAGGTCTAAGACATACCACATCACATGGCAGCTTCCTCTATGTGAACAGGGTTCGAATCCTGCCGAATGACACACATTTTCGTAAGAAAGATTTTTCGTAAATAATCAGGCCAGTAGAGATAATACTGTTAAATTTAAAACAGAATATCTACTTAAATACGAGTATCGATAAATAAAATAAAAATGTTCAAACAAATCATTTCATATATATATATATATATATATATATATGGCACATTGTGTACTTTAATTACAATGTGATATTACATTGATTATAATATACGTATGAATATTATAATATTTTTTACAATTATGTTAATAAGTTTATTTAGTTATTTAAATTGTTTTGTTTGGAGTTGAAACAAGGTTTTTTCTTTTTTCATGCTTATTACTTTATTTCTGTTTAGGTACCGAATTTTTTATTTTGTTTTTATTACTGTTTTTTAAGTTTTTGTAGGTTTCAATCTTATTTCATCCAATCTATTGTATAGTTTGCAAAAATGACAGTTGGGTCCAAGTGTGAGTAATTCCTGTTGGTGAATTGATTTTTCGAAGATTTTGATCAATTTATCTTGAAGATGAATATTTGGAGATGAATATTTCCTTTGTACAGTGCATTAATACAGTGCATATAAATATATATATATATATATATATATATATATATATATATATATATATAAAGGAAAACTCCACATGTCATTTAAATTGGCTATAGATTATATTTCATTTCAATGAGCTTAATTAGCTCATTTCATCAGACCACACAATATTCCTTCCATTTGGTACAAAAATGTTGCCGAAATAAGCATGTTCTTTAACTGAAGAGAAAGATAAAATTAAAAAAATAAGAAAAAGGAAGAAAGAAAAGAAATGAAAATTTTCCTTTTTCTTTTTCCGTTTTCTTATTCTTTCTTTTTCTTTTTCTTATTATTTCTATCATGTCGATTCTTATATTCATATGGGGCAAGTACAGAACATCCTGAGATTAGATGGTCTATTGTTTCTTGGTATTTAACACAGAACCTGCATCCACATCATTATGTATAATATTTGCCTAAAAGGTCCTAGTGAAAAGACTTTGGTCTTTTGCTGCAAGAATAAAGCATTCAGTCTCAGACTTTAATCCAGATGCACGTAACCATCAATGAGTATTAACTTTATCAACATTAGATTTATTGGCACGTTCTGGATATTGGCCATGCATAGGTTTGTCTTGCCAGCGTTGTTTCATCTGTTCAAGAGCTTTATCCTTGGCTTTCTTTTTCATATTTTTTGCTGCAAGAGTTGGTTCTTGGCTTCTGTTTTGATTTTCTACAGAATCTTATAAATGTAAATCTTGTTTGTATTTACTGCCTTCTTTCAATATTGAATATTAAAAAAGAAGGCAGTAAATACAAACAAGATTCACATTTAGTCGATTCTTTAGAAAAGCAAAAACAGAAACATAACACGGGACGAAAATGAGAGCATCAACAAAGTTTTGACATAAATGGAAACAAGAAAGTGACTTGTAATTAACACCAGGAAGAGACAGTTGAAAATTTTAGGCCAAGAAATGAGGAATGCCCTTTGGTGCAGTGGATATGGTCTCGGAAAGAGAAATCGGGAAGCCGAGTTCGAATTCCAGTTGAGTTCCTTGCATTCACTTACGCGCAAATACCCTTCTATCCAGTTATGAGTTGAATAACAGGAGAGATTGGGTTCTATAGCCTTGGCTGTCAACCAGTGTACCGCAGAAATTATTGGCAACCTACTGCGAGATAAACTTCTGTCCTAGTCAGTCTTGTCTTTTTCGAGATATGATCGTCTAAGCGTGTATCAAGTATGGCACTGAACTGACTGACTGAATGAGGAATGAGTGCTTGGAGAATCCGATAACCACGGAGCGGATAGAGAGAATGAAGGACAGGGGAGAACAGCACATGGCATGCTTGAAGGACTTGAGCCATGAAGATTGCCTTTAGTCATGAAACAGACTGTTGCCACTGGATATATATCGGCGTCCGATATACATTGAGATCTGCAACTATTTATATACAATAAATATACAATATAAAATACTGTATATATAACAATATACAATATTGTTTTAGAAAAATATTGATCGATTTACTGGAATGTTGAATTATATATTGTTAGGTATTTTAAAAGTTCTCACTCTCTCTATCTCTCTCTCTCCACACACACACACACACACACACACACATATATATATATATATTGATTGTTTAATATTTAGTTTTTGGTTCTAATGGAGTTAGACTAGTACACATTTGTATTTAAAAGTGTTCTATACAATTACATTGTAGAACTTTTGAATATTTTTCATTTTTAAACGAGTTATTTCGCTACCCAGGTTTTTACTATGAGTGGTGTCTTCAGGCGATTTTTAATAACTCTTATTTAGAAATCGCCTGATGAAACCACTCATGGTGGAAACCAAGGTAGCGAAATAACTCTTTTAAAAATGAAATATATATATATATATATATATATATATATATATATATATATATATATATTAATGCATGTTTCATTGAATAATATAGACAAGTTTTGTCTATTAATTTTGTGTAGGATCCGTTCATACCGTCTGATATACTTGATGGTGATGTCGTTGAAAGACAACAAAAAATCACAGTATTTGTTGAATTTTTTATCGGGTCTAAGCTTTCGGCTCACACAAGCCATTATCAAAGAGTAAATATTAACACACAGTAAACATAGAACATTTCTTAACAAAAGAATTAAGTTCATTATATATTACACTAAATCCACTACATCTAATTCATTTGTCCGCAACGACTCTTCCCCCACCGTTAGTGATTTTCAAAAAACCAATGTAGTATATAAATTCATATGTCCATTTAGAGAATGTATCTCTAACAACCTCAATAATATCTACATCGGCCACACCACAAATTCGCTCTCACGGCGTCTGACGTTGCACTTAAATAAAAATTCAAATATATTCCGTCATTTAGAACAACACGGTTATCAACGCACACTTCTGAGAAAAACGCTTGTTGATAACACGTACATACTCAAACAAGAAAATAATAAGCAGAAACTAAGAATCCTCAAAGCACTCTACATTAAACAATTTAAATCTGGTTTGAATACAATCAATTTCGATATTTCCAATAACGTACTCAAATGTCTGTAATCAGACCAGGGACCACAACACCACTATTTTGTCACTGTCTTCGGCCATCCGCCACGGTAGGGATGGACTTATATTTTCAATTCAATTCTCTTTATTGTTAATAGCTGAAATGTTCTATGTTTACTGTGTGTTAATATTTACTCTTTGATAATGGCTTGTGTGAGCCGAAAGCTTAGACCCGATAAAAAATTCAACAAATACTGTGATTTTTTGTTGTCTTTCAACGACATCACCATCAAGTATATCAGACGGTATGAACGGATCCTACACAAAATTAATAGACAAAACTTGTCTATATTATTCAATGAAACCTGCATTAATGAAAAAATGCTGCCAAAATACACACAATATATATATATATATATATATATATATATATATATATATATATATATATATATATATAAATTATAACTAGCACAATCCCCTTAATCAAGGATTTGATTAAGGGGGTTGGGCTAGTTTAAACCTTTTAAAACTCTTCAAATTGAAATAAATCTTATCGCTTGACCATTTGATAAGACAGAAGTAGTGTCGAAACAAAATAGCTACTTTACATATTTATCTTATAATTTCAAAATAAATATTATTATCTCTACTTTGTATTGACCACATTTTTAAGAATAGTGTTTTTTGTATACGAAATATTATTCCATCCATACATACCCTATACTTGGATATATATATATATATATATATATATATATATAATCTGTATATCTACCCTATTGTCTGATTTGTATCTAGTGTTGGAATTATCTAAGAATTATTTAAGTAAATATCTATATGCCATGTATAGTTTTAAGATATATAGCATAATCACGCTATACAGATTGCTTTACATATTGGTATAACAGTATAGCATCAGTTGGAGAATTATTTTACAAGCACATGTGCAGATAAAACGTATGTATAAATTTTTCTATGTGTCATTTATATACAAATGCATTCATTCATTTTTCATGTTTATTCTTGTCGGCCATCACATCATATAACTCTTTTTACGAGTACTTACATCTGCATACGTATCTATTCACATGCACAGAATGCTTGTGCACACATGCATGCACTGTTTTGCATCGGTGCATTTAAAGAGCCCTACAAATATATGATTCCTGAAAGAGAGATCACAAGTTTAGGAACGCAACAATAAAGAATCGAATAAATAGTAGTCAAAACAGTGATATATTTGCACGCGGAGAGATAACAAAGTGACGGTTGCCTGCAGCGGTTGGTCGGGCGAAAAGCAGTAGTAAGCAGGACAGATTCACGCTCAAAGAAGTTCGATCAATGGCAACATAGAAATATGAGGGTGCCAATGCGGCTCCTGTCGAGTGACCTAGTAGGCCAGTCCACAAGAGCCTGGCCTCTATCTGTTAAGAGCAGACAGCACGCACAAATGAGAACAAATCACAAGTAGATGAATTTATAATATTTTGCTGAATATAAACTTTGCGTCGCGAATTGATTTCTGAGTTTGTGCTGCAAAGCATTTTTATTAGATATGAAAACTGCTATGCTTGTGTGACAAAAAGCATTCACATTGAGACGCACGCACACGCACAAAGACAAGCACACACATTAATATTTATACAATATATATATATGCACGCTTTTGTGTGTGTGTGCGCGCGCGCGCGTGTGTGTGTGTGTGTGCATGCGTGTCCGTTCTTAGATGAATGTAGAGATATAAACGTAAGAGGATATTTTGATTCGCACACTACTGATTAAAAGCACATATCTGCTTCTTCTTCTATGTGCCCTGTCCTTTCAGGACGTAGGCGATCATGGCCTTCCACATCTCACTCTCCCTAGTGGCTCTTAGCAAGCTTTCTTCTGGTACACCACGCAAACCTCCTTCCGTCATCCACCTGCTCAGGCTCTTCATATATTATATCCGCTGCTTTCTCCTGTCTCTTTTTCCCTCTATCTGCCCTGTTAGTATCAGGTTCTCCAAGCCCTCCTTCGTTATTGCATGTCTCAGAAATTTTAGCTGTCTCTGATTAATTCTGTTATTAATTTTTTTTTCGTTTCCATCATTTCCAAAGCCTCATCATTGCTCACATGCTCGATCTATGATATGTGCAACATCATTCCGCAGAACCACATTTCAGTTGCTTCCAGTTTTTCCATCATCTTTGATGATATTGTCGAACATTCACTGCCATATTGAAGAACTGACATCACTTAGCAATCCAGTACTCTCCTCTTTGCTTCTAGGGAAATTGTCCTGTTTCTTAATACTTTACTCAACTTCTGGAATGCTTCCTTCACCATGCCAATTCGCCTTCGGTTCTCTGTGTAAACAAAAAGTATGGTTAAAAAAAAACCGCATAGTTTTTTAGCACAGCACTCAATTCATGGGAAATGTCATATATTTTATGCTGTGTGTAAGTGAATAATTTGTAAAAACGCAAACAAGATCTGAAAAGGGCCGAACTCAATTGACGTCCTTTTGTATAATACAATTTTTCAAATTGGCTACAAAAACACTTTTGTATTAAACCATTCACTATAGAGATCATTTAGCTTATTTTATGAAAGAAAAAACCTGCAGGAAGGGCGTATGTCAATTTCAGATCTTTTAGTGTCATACCGATGTTGTTATATACATATATATGGGATAACGATATATAATCCTTTCCACACACACACACACACACACACACACACACATATATATATATATATAAACTTTAGCTGAAAGAAAAATGACAAGTGGTCAAATTTATCACATTCATTTAGGTATCTCCACTCATTCACAAAATAAACAGTATAGCATGATGTTTAAAATGCCCAAACTTAATAAAAACAAAGGTTTATCATCAAAATGTTTGTTATTATTAAGAAGAACGATCAAAGTTGTTTGTTATCATTTTCTAAAATTTTTTAATCCTTTCTAACATTCAAAATTTCGCTTAAATATTTTCTGTCAGTGATTCAGCTGATGTCTATACGAGGTTACTACTGTGGCAAACATAATATTACGCAAGTTGTGTTTTTTTAGAAATTCTTGCAAATATGAACTGTCTGATTTTACTGAAACTTTCAGGAATTATTTACAAAGGAATGAATTTTTTGTGCACCTCTTATTTTTCAGAAAATCTTGGTAAAAATATAGTATTTTTTACATCTGTTACCTCCTCTCCAACTAATTGTATGGAACTTCTAGAAATTCAGTGTGAATCCCAATTTCTTTATTTGTTAAATGCAAGGTTCCTTGGGAAATGTAAATAATGTAATCATTTTTTTTACGAAACGACTTAACCAAAATCTGTTCCGAATATAAAAAAATGCAGCAAAACTACGCCATTTTTAATCAAGATGAATTTTGTTTGATTTTATAGATAACATACATGAAGGATATCATTTCTAAGATGATGACTTTTTATAAGAATTGTTTTCGTTTTTCTATTTTCTAATTATGATGATTGATGAAATTTCAAGCATCTTTTAAATTGTTTCCGGTCACTCATTGTCTTCGGTTATTAAATTATTAAGTAAATATAGACTTAAAATATCGAAAATTAAAAGGCTTAGAACAGATCATTTAGAATTAAGATTTAAGAAATAATTTTTATTTTTTTATGTTAAACTCCACATTTTATTTTACTATGGAAACGTATGAAAGACTTATCATTAAAGGGTCACTTATTTCAAGGGTTGTTCCCCTTAGGAAACCTTCACGTTTGTCATGTCATTTTTGGCCACCATACTTCCAGATGTGTAAACTGTTTGATAACAGGGATTGTTATCGCCTACTTGAAAGCTCAACGAAACAGATCTTTTTGATTAAGAAATACTTTTATTTTAACTTTCATGCTATAAACAAGTAATATTTGTTTCATACCAGATTAATTTAACTTTACATTTGCTAATTTTCCAAAATAACTTTTCACAGATATATATATATATATATATATATATATATATATATATATATATATATATATATATATTTTTGCAAGATTGGTTAAGGTGAGGATCATTTCTATTTTTATTAAACATTTAATGCGTCATCCCCGCTAATAACCAGCGTCAGTTTAATAGTGGAGTAACGCCGTTTAATCAATAGGATTTCTCTAATGGTAAGATATTATGTGGTTTAAATTGGATTTTCCTTTATCAAATATAATTTTGTTTTACCGATTCTGCTAAAATATGTGTGTGTAAACATTCCTCGATATGTAAATCACAAATTAATTTGCCTGAAGAGAGTCAACTTTAGATTCGAAACACGTGCAGAGACACAATTATTATTATCCATTATGTACAAAAGATCAATAATAATAATAATAATAATAATAATAATAATAAATCTACACTGTAAACAAAACGTAAACGGCTTCTCACAATTTTAACACGCACAAACACACATTCACACGCAAAATACCCCCCCCCCCCCACACACACACATATATATATATATATATATATATATATATATATATATATATATTGATTGATTGATTGATTGATTAATACTTAGTTTTTGGTCATAATAGGGTTAGACAAAGAGCCTACAGTCATTTTTATTTGTCATATAGTACTGAAAAGCCTTCTGGTAATCTTCAGTTATGATATATGAGTTGATAAACTGCGTGATATTGCTATTTTCCGTCTATGTGTGGGACGCCTGGACACCACCACAGATATTTGAACATATCCACACTTACGCTTGATGGAAGTTTATATTCCGAAAAGATGAATGCGTAGAATACCAAACTTATTAAAAAAGAAAACAACTTAATTTAAAGTAAAGTTCCTCAGAATGATTTTATCGAATCTTGCCAAAATGTAAATCTGTGCTACGAATTTAAAAAAAAATCTTTCTTATACTTTTTCCAAAGCCCACATACATGAATATATATTTTAAAATTAAAGAAAATAGTTAAATCCTAACTTTCTATTATTTTAAATAAATACATAAACAATTTATTAGATAAAAATGAACTAATAAATAATAATTTCATAAAAATGTAAAATAAAAACTTATATTTAAACTAAGATATCCTACAACAGCAAAAAAACAGGTTTATTCACTTCCTTTTGAAATTTTTGAAATTGCCTAAATTATGCATTAAGTTAAATATATTTAGTGTCCTTTATAGTTTATATTGACTTTCATAGCTAGCCTGAAAAATATTTATGAGTGCCCTTTAATTTATAAAAATTGAAAAGCTAACGGTATTTTAATTTCTTTATATAAATACTTGATGCAAAATAAATTCTTTATACATCGTCTTGATAAGGTCAAACAGAGGACGGAACACATCAATAAATAAATTATTCCTCTTGTCGTTATATATATATATATATATATATGTGATTAATTTTATCTTATTTTATCTTATTTAATGACTTTATTTATTTTTTTATTTTTATTTTATTGTTCTACTTATTTACTTATTTATAAACGACAACTTGGCCCTCAGAAACAAAAGGAACTTGAAACGTAAAGCCACAAAGTTATTCGCCTGAAGAGAGTCAATCTTAGACTCGAAACACGTGTATCGTCACAAATATCATTATGGACACTTAAAGCATCATAACATGTATAATAACAACAACAATAAATATACACACTATATATATATATATATATATATATATATATATATATATATATATACAAAATAGTCTACATATACACATAAATTTGTTATCTAAACACACTCTCGCCTATCCACATCCATGTACTCACATTGGAAGACCAAATTTATATATTTATATACAAAAATATTACCAACATGCATATACATAAGTGTCCACACCTACGTACATACAAAAATAAATAGATCTCTTTCTACAGGTTGCATAGAAGAATACAGCTAAATGTCAACTCCCCAACAGCTTCAGAATTAAACGTAATTTTTGCTTAGACGAAAAAATTTGAATTATCAAATGCATTTAATCTATCCAATTAATGAACTAGAGAAATGAAATTATTTTTAAATGCCGTCATCAAAATAAATTTAAATTATCTATTAAATAGTACCTAATTTTACCCCCATTCTGCCATGCTTGCTGGTTCATTCTCATCTTACATTGATCATTCGTTTGAGGCTTTTACGTATTGAAGAAATGAAAATTCTATGTAATATGTATATATGCCAGTATATGTGTACAACTACATTTTATTATGTATGGAATTGAAAGTATCCTTCTTTGTTGATCTGTATATTCATGAATATATCTGTTGATACTCACATTCAAATAATCCCACTATATCATACCTGTGGCTTCACTTCCCAAGTAATGTAAATTAACCTTTGATAATTCTTGCGTATTAAAGATATTGTGGTTAATGTTAAGTATGAATGTGATATATGTGCCTGTATATGTGTATAACTCATTCTTATTCACTTCTCTACTTGTGTAAATTTTCTTTAAATATTTTTTGCATATTAAAGAAAATTTGGTTATGGTCTTCTATGTATTTAATATATATGCTTATATAAGTATATAATTGATTTGTATTATGTATGTAATTTAATATAAGCATTCTCTTCGTGTGTGCATAGGTGGACACATACATATAGAGGGTGTCTATAAAGTTCGTGTGCATTTAAAAAAACTTTATAACTTTCTTTGTATTTACGATAGAAATAATTTCTGTCGCAAATACAAAGAAAGTTATAAATTTTTAAAGTGTACACGATCTTTATGGACGCAATGCATATATTGGCATTATTATTGTGTATACGCATATAAATCTGGTTTTCATATGAGTATACATGGATGTGGGAAGGCAAGAGTGTGTATAGATAAGAAATATACTTGTGTATGTAGAAGGTTTTGTATGTATATATATATATGTGTGTATATATATATATATATCTACAAACATGTGTTTATATGTATGTATATATGTGTGTGTAAGTATATGTATGTTTGCATAGTTTGTGCGTATAATTGATGATTGCTGGTAAATATGTGTTAGTAGTAATTATATCTATTTTATATTAATTAGAATTGTCAAAAATGTCCTTATTGCTAGAATTTATACTTAAACGTTAGTGATGGTCGTAATAATAAGATCTAGGTCTTTGAAAAATTTTATTAGATCATTTCTCAGATTGTCTGTATTTTTTGGACTAGTTTTGCCGAGGATTATCAGCCCGTCGTTTCGGTAAAGTCCGGTGTTGCATAAATCGAAGAAGTGCTTAAGATTCTAGAGCAAAAAGAGTCCAACCAAATTGCAGGATAAAAAGACAGAATAAGAAGAACCCAATTATTATTTCCTGGAATATCGTTGCTAAATCCAAATCTTACAACGGATAGAAGATAGATGTAACCTATGCCTTTTAGAAAGGTTTGTCACCTTAAACTATATAAATGATTCTAATCTACTTAACGTAAAATCGGTTTAATGATTACATGCTGCTATAGAAAAAATACTTACTTAAATTCTTAGACCACGATTGATACTGATTCCATCATACATTTGCACCTGTTTTTTTCACTTTTTTTCCTCCCTCCCTCACTTTTCCCCTTTATTTCTTTGTTTCCTCCGCAATATTACAATTTATAATTATGAATTACGTCCCATTATTTTTTGTTCCCTGCATTCTAATATTTTTAATTTTTTAATTTTTAATTTTAATTTTATATTTTCATTTTCGATTTATAATTTTTATTTTATTTTTTCATCTGGAAGTAGTCTAAAATAGATACATTTTTACGATTTATTAATTACGCCCCTTTGATTACTTCACAGTGAATTTAATATTTTTAATATTTTTTATTTTTTGATTTAAATTTTAAATTATAACTCTAATCTTAAATTTAATTAAAATTTTATAACTACATGTAATCTGTGAATATTTAAATCATTTCACATGTTAAAATGCATTAACTTAACATTGTAAGATTTAATTCCCATGAACATAAGTGAACTGAAATTCAAATCTTTTAAACTATCAGTTTAAAATATTCACCTATATGGTCAACGTAATATCAACATATATATATATATATATATATATATATATATATATATATATATGTTGATATTACGTTGACCACTGTTTAATTAACACATGAATAATATTACTATACATATGTGCACATTCATATGTATATTTATTTATTCAAATTACTATATATATATATATATATATATATATATATATATATATATATATATATATATATTCATCGGTAGACAGATCCGTTTCGGTGAATCACAGCTCATCAGTACGGTTAGACTCCGATTGCTTTTTAACCCAGGATTGAAATCCGACCGAATTGGCGTCAGTCGGCGATTCGACCTCTGAGCCATGGGTGCTCGGCGGAAGAAGGCAGACTTTTTTTTATCGCATATATTATCATTATACGCGATATATAGTAATTTGAATATCGGAATTTTAAATGAATGCAATTGTAGCTCCGTGGATATCTGCCCGGTGGAGGGCAAATGTAAATCCAATCAGGTAATTTATGATGCTCACATTTCACCATCCAAGAACAGGAACAATTACCGGACTTATATTGGGACCCTTTAAGCAAAGTTATTACAATCACAGGTATTCCTTTTCGAACCCGTGTCAGAAATACCAGACAGCTCTTTCACGGAGATTCTGGAAAATGAAGGAAGAAGGGCTGGACCCAGTAGTTATTTGGAAACTGACAGGTAAAGCCCGAATTCCGAGAAATATTCGTGATAGGTGCTGTCTGTGTCTGCAAGAAATAATACAAATATTAAAGTACCCAAACCAGCACCTACTCTTGAATTTAAGAAAAGAATTCATTAGTAAGTGCCGCCATAGAGCGAAATTTGTGAACCTTTAAAATTTAAGTTCAAAATTCAGTTTTTAGGAGAGAAAATATAAATTAAATTGGTTTTGATTGAATGATTAATTAATTAAATTTTTAAATAGTAAATTTGAACCCCTCTAACTTCCTCTTTCTTTCTCCTATTAATATAGATATTTTTTTTTAATCATATCACCCCGAGCAAGGCGGTAACGCCACTGATGTGCAGGGGGCTAAGTAAGAGTGAAAAGATTGGAAAAGAGAAAGCTGGAAACCACATGCTAAACAGTGGACAAGGGATAAGCCTATACACCTGTTCAATAGACGAGGCTGGAGTGTGAACCGGGCGAGAGTTTAATCTATCTACTCCAATTGTAAAAGAAAAAAAAAGAAGAAAAGTGTAAAGATTGGAAAAGAAAAGCCAGAAACCACATCCTAAACAGGAAACAAGGGATGAGCCTCTTCACCTGTTCAATAGACGTGGGTGAAGTGTGAACCGGGCGATAGTTTAGTCTATCTGCTCCAATTAAAAAAAAAAAATAAGAAAAAAGAGAAAAGTGAAAAGATTGGAAAAGAGAAAGCCGGAAACCACATCTTAAACAGGGGACAAGGGATGAGCCTCTTCACCTGTTCCATAGACGTGGGTGGAGTGTGAACCGGGCGAGAGTTTAGTCTATCTACTCCAATTGAAAAAAAGAAAAAAAAAGAACAGCGAAAAGATTGGAAAAGAGAAAGCCGGAAACCACATCCTAAACAGGGAACAAGGGATGAGCCTCTACACCTGTACGATATACGTGGGTGGAGTGTGAACCTGGCGATACTTTAGTCTATCTACTACCTTTTATAAAGTAAGGATACTTAGACTAAGTTTGCCCCCAATTTTCCTTGCATGTATGCATATATATTTTTTTAATAAATTTTATAAATTTTATTTTTAATTTAAAGTTTTTTTTTTCTAAAAATCTTATTTTTTTTAACTTCATCCCATTTAAAAACACTAGTTTTGTTAACACGTCCCTAGCGTCTCTACGAAGATGAATTTTTTATTTTCTTTATTTTTCTTCCTTTTCTTTTTTCCTTTTCTTTCCATCTTGTTTTCCCACTTCCCCGTCAAACACCACTTCCTATTTCTTCCTTCTCTTCCTCTTCCCCTTTTTTAGAGCTAGACAAAGCCAAATTTTTAATTTTTCACGTACAACTCAATCTAAGAAAAAAGTTGTCCAAAATCTAAAAATAGACATTGATTGCTATCTACTTATCAGTCCCTCGAGTTTTTTCTGTGACGTAAATCTTTGCACTTCAGCCGGGAATATCTTATATTTTATTTTGAGTATAAAGGTTGCTGATGAAATGTGAAATCTCTCTTAGGGATTTCATGCAGAAATGATCGTAGAACGGTTTTGAACTTTGAAATTTATTTATTTTATAATTGGCTCTGTAATTTAAATATTAATTACATTGAGCCATGCAGCTCGATCATTTTTTAATATTAAAATATTAATATTAATTAGGATCGGGTCTTTGGGATTTACCTTCCTGCTTTTCCTTTTGGATTAAAGATTACATATATATATATATATATATATATATATATATATATATATATATATGTATATATATATATATATATGCACTGTCCACTATTCGTTTATCTTTCTTCTCTGAATTACTTTTTAGATTCATGCATACACACACTGAAATGTACATTTACATGTAATAGAAAATCTATAGTTTACTTTTATCTATTTGTTTGTTAAGTACATTTGCATATTTATAAAATATTTGATACTGAAAAACAAAATAAATTCTTTTTTGTTCAGTGATTCTACAATCTGGATCTAATGGCTCTTGCATTTTAAAACCTTTTAAATGCTTACCTGAATAGATATCATTAAAAGCATGACTGGTTGAAATGTATAAAATGGTTTCCTAGAGCCTATATCAGACGTATTTAATCGCTAATGACCCCCAACCAAGCAAAGGCCACTTTAATGTCTTCAGCATAAATTATTGCTTCAGATCAAAACTATCGTTCAAAATCAAAAACCAACAACAAAAATCGGTGCATATTTTTCAAATTATTAGTAATGCTTTGATTTTTCTCTTATGGAAATTGTTATTTATGCCATCAATTAAAATTATTTCATGTTTAATCCTTTCTATAATTTATTTATTTATTCTCTTATTTACAACTGTCCCCAAATGTTAATCACTGGCTGAATTTGCCGTCGTATCATATTTTGATAGTATTTTAATACAAATGAACATAATTTTCATATAGATATCCTTACATTAACATTTAGATCCCTGATATCATGGACCATATTGAAAATACCAATTCAGAGTTTGCAGAATCTACTTAATGTGCCGTATCTCCTCAGGAAGTAGGCGATCATAGACTTCCACTTGGCTCTGTCGCTTGTCGCTCTCAGTAATTTTTCTCTTGTTATCTCTTCTAAGCACCGCTTCCTTAACCATTTGCACTGACCTATCAAGTACGTCTCGCGCTGCTTTCCCCTGTCTCTCATTCCATTTATCCGACCTGTGAGTATCAAGTTCTCCAGGTCTTCCTTCCGCATTACGTGTCCCAGGAAACTCATTTGTTTCTTCCATACATTTATTATCAGTTTCCTTCTCGTTTGCATCCTTTCCAACACCTCTTGGTTGCACGCGTGCTCTGTCCATGGTATCCTCAGCATCCTTCTGTAAAACCACATTTCTGCTGCCTCAAGCCTTTTCTTTATCTTTGATGAGATCGTCCAGCATTCACTTCAATATGGAAAGAATTTTTTGTCTATATTTCTGAGCTGAGTTATTGTAACTCTTTACACTATTTATATTGTTCAAACTACCGTCACGACTTTTCAGCCGTTGTACGCTCCTGCCATCTTCAGGAGATGCACTTTAGAATTTCGAACAGAACCATTTATTTAGTCCATCCTTTCAATTATTTTGTTTTTACTAACTCAACTCTCCAAGTTTTTGACACTTTTGCCGTTGCAAGATATTGAACTCTCAACTCTTTTGGTCAAGTCACTTGATTAATTCAACCAACGTTGTTATTCACTGTGCCACGTCTCTTTAAAATTAAGATATCTATAAAAAAGCATGTAACGGGGAACTGGAACGGTGTACCCTGGTGAAGGACATAAAGAGTTCGGTTCGAAATTTAAACGTATATCACTTGAAGTAGGCTGGTGCGTACAAAGGTCGAAACGTCGTGAAAATGATAAGAAAGTTAAGAAAAACAGTTCGAAAAATATAATTCGCGTAAATAGTTACAGTATCTTATCGCAGAAATATAGACAGATGTTGAAGAAGGCCGGAATGTACAACGGCTGAAACGTTGTGAATATGACAATAAAAATGAAGGCAACAGTACGAATAATGTAGATAATATAAATGATATCATTTCTGTCAGAATTTTTGAGACTAGGAATTATCTTTATTTACAATATATATTCAGACTACTGTATTGGTGTTGTTGATAGTTTTACAAAACCTCGATAGTTGCACACTACGATCTTCTTACCGTTTCTATTGGTCGGTACGATACATGAGCAAGAAGTCCGTAGAATAAGACCGAGCAATAAAAAAAAAGAAACAAGACAATATAAATTAGAATGAGCACCTAAAAGAGAGAACAGTTTACACTGTTAAATAAATGTTAACCGGATAGACAGGCAACTGAAAAAGGGTACAGGAGAGATTACAACGCCTGAAACATTTTTTTATTAGAAACAGAGATGACATTAGTCTGAAGGTAGTGTGACACAATTTCTGAAAGTTTTTATTGTTTAATAACTTAATACTAAATTTATGGTGTAACTTATATAAACGTAAAGCAAATAGAAATAAATCAGGGTTTTTCGAATATAAAATGATTTGAAATAACGTCAACATGAGAAATATTGATTTACGAAATGATTTTGATTATGACGATAAGATATCGCTTATCACAAAAGAAAAAAACTAAACAGTACAGTATACATTCGGTTTTGACACCCTGCAAGTAATGTACGGCACACATCGTTAGCTGTCATTCTTCCTCTCATATTAACCAAATAAAGGAAGCTGTTGAATCCAGAATAGTCAGTTATTTAAGACTAGCAGTATAGCCTGGCGTTGCTCGGGTGTAATGAAAGCTTTAAAACTAATCCATGGTCCTGGAGCTCAGACTAAAGAATATGTGTGTGAAGTTTGGTGAGAATCGGATAAAAATTGTGGATTTGTATAAAGGACATACAGACATATAAACAGACACACACAAAAACACCTTGCTTTAGATATATATATATATATATTATCGATTTTCTGCACTATTGTAAGAACTGCAACCTTGAAACTTTATGTCTTCGTCTATGAGTGTATCAAATTTGATTAAAATCGGACCACTCCTTCTATAACCCGATTTTTTCGATTATTGATTTTCGATATTTATCGGGGGTACCTCGACACAAAACCTAGCTAAGAACACTCGCAGATGCTTATAGTACAACTGTGTAAATTTTCAAGAAAATCGGTTCAGCCGTTTCGCAGTCTACAGGTAACGGATACACACACACACACACACACACACACACACACACACACACACACACACACACACAGAGAAAATGTTCCATTTATAAATAAGTTTAGATTACCTGCTTTTAATGTCTATTTTTTAATTCTGAATAAACGGGCCACAACAATTAGTCGTCTTTGGAGGAAATTCCATCGAGGCCATTTTTATTACAACAAACCCTTCTAAGAAATAATCAGGAAAGTTTATATATATATTATTTTTCAAGATTTTTACAGTAATTTTGAAAAACATGTAAAATTTATAATACATTAGAGAGAATTGAAGACCGCAAACTAAGTTGTCACAAATCAAATTAACCCCACTATATCTAAACTAGCTATGACCAATATAGTGTATAAGTTTCAATGCCAATTACAGTTCTGTTTATTGTCACAAATCAATTACCTATATTGGACAC
This sequence comes from Ascarosepion bandense, assembly GCA_037127315.1. NCBI lineage: Eukaryota > Metazoa > Mollusca > Cephalopoda > Sepiida > Sepiidae > Ascarosepion > Ascarosepion bandense. The sequence goes on from JBBBDQ010028575.1 coordinate 67,779, forward strand.
ATTAACATCTCCTTGAGTATTACTATACGTATTACCTATCAAATAAAAATGCAATAAAAACATTTATTAACCGATAATTTACATGAAACTATTAGGAAAAGTATTTTCGCAAATACAAGAATTATATATGAATAACAATATCAAAAACATTTCGTTATTCGAAAGGCCTTATATATGAAATACTTTTCTTCTCTCATCAACCTTACATTATTTAATCGTGGAAATGGTGTTCTGAATTCCAGTCGCGTGTGGCAAGTGGGAGATTAGAAGTATTAAAAAGGAAAAAAGAAAACGAAACAAAATAAATTACTAAGTAACGCTCAAAACAAAAACAACATCAGTGACATTAACACCCCTTAAAATGGCTAAGAAATTGGCCGAAATCGCTTTGGATGATAGAAATTGTGAATAATTTTTATATTCCTTATCACTAACAAAACGGAAAAATGTTAGCATGCTGGAAAATCTTAATAAAAAATAAATAAAATCTTCCTTTTCGGTTGTATTTAATGAAAGATATTTGAACGAACGTCTACTGCCCAATTAATATATATATATATATATATATATATATATATATATATATATATATATACTGAGTTGTATATACACACGAACAGCGCTGAAAAATTAGCCCGGACTACTTTAAAAAAACTGCTCAGTTGTTCAATCATTAAAATTTGTTATAAAAAATTTCAAATTACTTACAATATGATATTGATAGCAAAAACTCACAAGAAAATCAAGTAATTATGAAAATATTTTGTTACAAAAATTATGCAGCAAAGACATAAACTCAGTATTAACTGTTTTTATTCAGAAGTTTTACATTTTCCCTTAAAAGAAGAAATTAATGGCTATCTTGAAAATTTCTCCGAGTTGAAATCGTGACAATTTTTGTGAAGCAGGGAAATGGAAACTGAAGATAAAGAAGGAATTTAATATTCCAGCTCAGATTTTCTCTGAATTTAAATTCCTCTGGTTGTTTATTATCGATATACTTTCATATAATCTACTTTCATGAGTTTTCATAGTCACTTTTCTGATTTCTTTTAGATCAAGCGACAGCAAGTTTCTCTTCAGACTCTCCCTTGAAAAATCTGGTTGATTTTAGTAACACTGTTGTCTGGTCAGGAATTTTCAATTCACAGTGTTGTAGTTCTTTTTTAATGCCATCCCATTTCCGCAATGTAGGTGATCAGGTCTTTTTTTTTTACAGGTTCTAATTCTTTCTATTTGCAAATTTTCCCGAAATCTTAAGACAATAACGACACAGCTTCTATTTGCCTTATTCAGAATTTTCTTTCTTTTTTACCAGTTGCTCTACAAGGAACCCAGTCTACACTTTAATTTGACTTATAGGGGAAAAGAGATGGATTTCTGCTTTTGCCAAATACATTTATTGTAAAATGACTTGACCTCGGAATGCGTCATAATATCCACACATCCAGAATTGCATTGCTGATCGGTAAATTCCATACCGTGATATTCTACAAGTTTTCATTCCTCTAACAAGACCTCAACATCTTTTCATTTTTTTCCTTTCAAGTTCACAAACTGGAACCAAATGTTTTATTTCTTCTACGATTCTCTATTTATTTCACATTTCACAAAATTTCATAGAAATCTATTTAGATGTTTTTAAGTTTGTTAATGATAATCATCATGAAAACTACCATATATTATTTTTAGTAACCTAACCACATCAGTAAGGGAAGTAATCCTGCATAAATTTACGCCCAGATTTAATGAGTTATTTCACAGCAATGGATAACTGTTTATAAAAGTTCATTAATTCTTATGGAAAAAATTTTAACATCCATAATACATAATTTAAATAATGCTACATTTATGCAGAATGTAATTTCTATTATTTTTCTACTTTAGAAAATAATCTTACATCTTAGATATCTTTCATTTGTTGTGTACATGTATTATAAAATTGATTAATAATAAAATATACTTACGTTTTCAAATAACAGATTTTATTATAAAACTGTTCAAATACTTCACTAGATCGTGTATAAGAAGCGTTCTGAAATCAATTTTTACTTTGAATTTCCATTACTATAAGATATTACATGGTTTTGCTTCTGCAAATGCATTAATTAAATGCTTAGTATTAACATTCTTAAGTACGACTTTTCAGTAATTAATAAAACTAAATCAATAAATCTTTCTTGAAGCATTAAAATAAGAATTAACTTAATTTTTCTAAAGAACATTTCACAAATAGGAAAAGGAATGACAATTGTTAATAATAACTACAAAGCAATTATTAAAATTAAAATAATTTTCTCATATAAACTTTTCCAAATGCAAATATTTTAAAACAATATTTTGCACATCTAGAAAAAATCCAAACTCAGAATCTGAATCTAGTAAAATGGAAAAATATTCCATTTAATACTGCAATGATGCGATCAAGAATATTTTTCATGGTGCGTCATATTCTTTGTTCAGCAGCAAATGTAGCTACAGTTATCCTTAATTCTTTTACTTTTTCTCATCATTTTGTCAGGGCTGAGTTACCATATTTCACACTGACTCTTGCTCTGTTTACATTTTTCTTGACTGCATTTTTCATGTAATTCTATTAAATTCTTTTAAAGCATCAAGACCATCAGCTATTTGTGAAAAAATATTGTTTTGGTTTTTGAATATGTTTTTGCATCCGATTGTTAGATAATAAAGATTCACGTTTGTCAGGAACCTTCAGCTCTAAATTCAGTTCTTCCAATGGGCAAAGAACTTATAAATGGCTTAAATTAAGCAAACAAAGGTAATATCTTAATTTCGCCTCACCGAAAAAACAAAAAAACAAAAAAAAAAAAACGACTAAGTTGAAAGTCTGGATTTTGTAAAAAAATAAGAGATATGCTGCTTTACTAAATATACCAATCTGGTACGATCGACGGGAATTGAAAAGAAGATATGGGAAATAAAATCAAACAGAGCAATCATCTTTGAGACCATGTGTATCTAACATATTGAAACTAATACTTTAACAATTTCAGTGTGATTTATATGTTACAACTTCTTCTTCTTCTTCTTCTTCTTCTTCTTCTTCTTCTTCTTCTTCTATGTTCCGTGTCTCTTCAGGACGAAGGCGATCAAGTCCCTCCACATCTCCTTATCCCTTGTAATTATTAACACTTCTTTTCCTGTTATCCCGCTCAACGGCCACTCCACCATAAATATGCTTAAGTCCATCAAGTATGCCACGCGTTGTTTTCACGTGTCTATCCTTCCCTCTATCCGTTCCGTGAGCAACAGATTCTCTAAGCCCTCTTTCCTGACTACATGTTCCAGAACTTTCAGCGTTTTTTTCCTGATATTAAGTATTAATTTTCTTTTCGTGTCTATCTTCAAAACATTATCGTTGCTAATATTTTTGGTCTATGGTATCCTCAGCATCCTTCTGTAGAACCATATTTTGGTCGCTTCAGGTCTTTCCTGCATCTTTGATGAGGTTGCACAGCATTTGAAAGACAGACATTATGGTCTTTGGTTTTAGAACGTTAACAGGAGAAGTTTCTTAGGAATTCTTTAGACTTCTATTAGAGTTCAGTAGAACTATTAGGCAGTTGATATTAGTCGGCAGTTAGCCGAATACTAAGGAGTCAGTTTCAGCGAAAGATTACCAAGTTTCTAAAATTTTGGTTGCGTTAAGTCGATTATCAACCGACAAAGCACAATTATAACCTTCAGTGCGAAAACTACTCCACAACAATATTTCAGAAAAAATGTTCAGTTCCAAAAATCTTGATGTGTATTTATCCTTCTGAGATATGGAGAAATGGTGTTAGTTTAAACTGATAACAGAACGATATGTGTTATAATTTTTTTTAAAAATCTGATACACAGAGGGCAGATAGAGGGAAAGAAAGACAGGAGAAAACAGCAGATGACATGATTGATGGAGTTAAGAAAATGGATGGCAGATCAGGGTTTGGGAGAAACACCAAGACAAAAGATATTAAGAGCTACAAGGGAGAGGAAATGTGGAAGGCCATGATCACCTACGTCCTGAAAAGACATAGAACATAAAAGAAGAAAAGAAGATTAGAATAAACGGTAAAAGAAAAATTAATAATGTATGGTCAGTTAGTCAAGTGCCATACGGTATGCACGCTTGGGTGATCATGTCTAGAAAGAGTCATGATTGATACCGCCAAAGATTTTCCCACACTTGCTTTCCATGTTAAACTGGTTGTCAACCAAGTTTATAGAACCCAATCTGTTTTGCTATTTAACACACAGATGTAGGGAAAAGAGACGGATTCATGCCTTTTCCAACGGTATTTGCACGTAAATGAAGGGAACGGATCTAACTGGAATTCGAACTCCTTTCTCTGGTTTCTCATTCCGAGACGATATCCACTGCACCACAATTGATTGTAGGGTGTCCCAAAACAAAGTTTTGTTTTGATATGTGCATTCGAACTAGGTGCTTACATGGACTTACTAACAAAACACATTTCAAATAATTTAAATATCTTCTTAGATTCTGGTTTTATTGGAAATATAGTAGCATAAAATTAATCTGTAACGAAAAACAATTACCCATTTAAATAATAATTGCAGTGACCAAAAAAGCAAATAACACAATCACTTCACCCGAGCTTGATTAACTGACAAAAGCGAAATTAAATCTTTAAAATAATACTTTAAAATCCAATATATCTCACAGAAAATTAGTAAATTCAAGGATTAATTAACTACTTGCTGTAGAATTGTAAAATCTATTTTCCCATGTAATATATTTCCATGCTTGTCAACACGTTCAAAAGACAAACAGTCGTTCTCTAACGACACTACACCAAATCTTTCAAAATCTTACAATAAATCAAATCAAATTTCAGTGCCATACGTGATACACACTTGGTCAATCATGTCTCTTTCAAGACACGACTAACCAGGCAGAAGATTATCCTACAGGAAATTGCCTTACTTTCAGCGGTAGACTGGTTGGCAAACAAGGCTATAGAACCCAGTCTGTCTTGCTATTTAAACCACTGAGAAAGAAGAGACGGATTAATACCTTCCCCAAGGGTATTTGCGCTCAAATGAATGCAAAGAATTCAACTGAAATTCGAACTCGGCTCGCCGATTTCGCGTCACACGCCGATATACACTGCACCACAAGGCACATCCACAACGTAAGCCTAATATAGGGGAAGCGATAACCTCAAATAAACTTTTATTTTATTATCATAAATTTTTGAAAATTTCAGAAGGATATGTTTTTTTCTCATGCTAATGAAATGTGATGTTTTCTTTCTGTTTATTTTTTAATTATTCTCTGAATTTTCTTCAGTTCAGTTTACGATCACGAGTAGGAAGTACGTTAAAAAAAAATTCAGTTATGGACCCAAAATTGTTTAAATAAAAAAACAGAAAGAACTTGAAAGAAAAATGTGCTTTTTTCTTTAAATCCCTCAATTCTTGAATTTAGGAAAATATAAAACAGAACCAAAAAAAGAGTGAAATGCAAATAAACAAAATAGACGCACGTACAGTGTAAGTAAAAAACACAAAGAAGATTCGCATTTTCTCCACGGTTACATCTTATTTGTTTAACTGTAAAAGGTGGGACCTAGTTGCTAATCTAGTATCTCGTGTAAATTCGTGTTTAGGCGGCACCAGTGATCTGAGTTCATCGGAGCAGAAGCCATGAAAGTACTCGTAGAAGAGGCACTGGGAAGCCACATCACACCGGTGAGAGAGTGGTTGCAGCCGGTCTGCCAAGTCAGTATCAACCACGTTACAGATTCTCCTTTGTATTTTGTCAAGAAGCCCAAGGAGAGTAGCAGGGGCACCCGACCAGATATGGCAGCAGTATTCAATACATGGGCGGATGGTAGATTTGTATATGTGCAGGATAGAATCAGGCGGGATAAACTTCCGGGTCCTGCACAGAGAGCCGACTTTCATAGCGGCAGATTTGGCAATGGATTCAATATAGTCATTCCATTTGAGGTTAGCCACGAGTTAATTATTTTACATAACTTGAAAATGGTAAAAAGCAAAGGCGAATCCACTAGTGAATAAATGCCTGAACATATTTCCTGAATCTGAAAATTCCTGAGTTTTTGGTTATTTGTTAAATTCAGGGTATAAAAGATTTTTTCGTGTCGAATGTGCGCGCAATGTTGACACGCAAATTATATAATAATTATCAATGTGTATTATTTATATTTTTCAAGTGGTGAAAGTGACGTAAATCAAATTAAGCTAGTCGTTTTAATGATCTGTATAAATAAAATATTCTTCTGCATTTAGACAAAATTATTTCTCTAGCAAAATGAACCGTTTAATTGTTAAGTTTTTTTTTAATTCTACGTTTCTTAAATTATAGTCTTATTTGTTCAAGCTTTTCATGTGATGTACTCAAATACATGTCTATTAAGTGATTTTCCTTCAACCTGTTCTTGAAATAGGTTTGGTTGTCGTAGTTTTTGTCATTCTGAAGAAAATATTTCTTCCAAGAGATATTTTCATTTCACTGTTATATTAAACACATATTTTTTTAACATAGCAAGATGTTGAGCACAAAGCAATATATATAATACAAGGAAAAATCAATGAATCATAGATACAACTGAACGATTAAAATATAAAGAGAAAGGATTAATTAAACTCTTCATTTGCCTCTCTTTAATTCTCAATTCTTTATTTCCTCTTTATTGAATCACAATAAATTTTTCAAGACATTTTTCTACTGCATCTCACTATTAAAATTTCTAACAGTAACCATCATTTTTTACGTGCGTGTGCAATAACTTTTAGATAAAATGATATTGCGTGGCATTGTTATTTAATTTCTGTATACCTAAACAATTTTAGCCTTTAAAATGTGTCAATATGAAACAGGAAGAATGTGATCAAATCTAATTTCATTTTTACAAAAATACTAAAAGATAAACTTTAGTCTTTAGGGGTTGATTATTATTTTAGAAAATAAAATGAATAAAAATAACTTCTATGATTTTTTGATCATTTTCAGTGAGCAGTTTTTGCCTTTTCCTTTTTTTTTGCCAGTGATCTGAAATTCTACAGGCTATCTCTTTCAAAATTCTAATTAATAACTTAGTTTTCAAAAAAAAAGTTCTGATGTTTCAAATGTCGAGACAAATAGGCACCAGTTCTATTTTCCATCGGTGGCAGCTCCGGTGAGTGTCAGAAGCCACGCCTCGTAAATCTGATCTGATCATTGCAGTCATAGAATCTCCGTGTGACGGATGGAACGATAGGCGTGGTCCTGATTCGCAACAAAGAAACTGTAAAAAGTGTGGAAAGATCAAGGGGAAAAATGTGTTGCTAATCTTGCTACTTTTACTGTAAAAAGCAGAGTCTGAAAATTTGCTTGGATTCTCACCTCAACTCACTGACATTTTTACTAGATTACAACTAATGTAATTACCATGACTTCATGCGAAGGAATTTTATTCTTATTGTTTTGTTTCCCTAATTTACTATTTATAACTGAAGAATCATATATGACTAGGGCACCAAGAAAATTGATTTATTGGGCTACTGCTCCTGTTTCCCTTATTATAAGTCAAATGAATTTTTACGCCCCTACACACATATACCCGAGGTCGGCTCACCCCTTTCTTCTCTCTTTTGATTATTATTATTATTATTATCATCATTATTATTATTAATACGTTTGCATTTTCCTAACAGATGATGTAAAAATATTATTGTTAACTTGTAATCAAGGATCAAGGACTTTACTTTTTAATTATATTATCGTTAGAGTAAATATAAAGGAACAATCTAAGAAAGAAAGAAAGAAAGAAAGAAAGAAAGAAAGAAAGAAAGAAAATCATTTAGGAGGAAAGATGAAAAGAAAGAACAAAGACAAAATTAAAGTTATAGGAAAAAAGAAACAAACAAAAATGAACAGAAAAGTTCTTGAAAGAAAGAAAGAAAGAAAGAAAGAGAAAAACAGAGAAAGGAAAGAAATCACTGGTTATAAATGAACTATAATGAATGAATGAAAGAGATTGTAATAATACAATAAATCTAAATTAAGAATAATAAAACTGTGAAAGAAACATACAGAAACCAAGAAGAGAAAAAATACTGAATTTTTGAAACAAGAGGAAATATAAAGGATTTACTAACATTTTATTTTACATCAATGAATCATAAAATATCCATAAACCCCTGTTGTTTCAAAAGCCTATTTTGAGAGTAAGAATATACTTTTCTTTTCTAGTAACTGGCCCTGAAGTAGAAGCAGAAACAAACACCATGTTATAATAACAAAGGTGAATCCAAAGACCCAATTAAAATTTCATTTCCCACAATGAGAATAATTGTACGAAACAATAAAATTCACACACATAAATTACTTCTTTATTCATGTTCTCGGCTATAATAAATAAATTTGTTCAGGATAAATACATCATTATGCAGTGTAAATTATATCTTCTGAAAATAAGTAATTCTGAAAAGTCGTATCAGCTAAAACGCAATGTGAATGAACTTAGACAATTTCAAGGTTCTCTAATTGATGTAGTTTTAACAAGTTTTGTTCCTCCAAACTAAGTGTCTGTCTGGTCGTTCGCCAAGAAGTCAACCCAAAGATTCTTTATCTTCTAAATGAAAAATATTAAAGTTCTACAATATAATTGTATTGAGCACGTTTTAATACAACTGTGTCCAGGTTTAATTTAGTATGACCAAAAACAAACTATATATATATATATATATATATATATATATATATATATATCCCCTCTATTATAATAAGACCGCTGTGTACTTATTTGTGCATATATATATATATATATATATATATATATATATATATATATATATATATAATCGTGTCGCCCCAAGCAAGGCATTTTACTGCCACAGTTGTGCATGGGATTACATAGGAGGTAAGTTATGATAAAGAGTAACAGGTTACAGGGGGTGTTAGGAAGAGGGTAGGAGAAGGATGAGAATATTCAGGAGAGTGAAGTGGACGAAGAAAAGGTGCATGAGAGGGAGAGAGTGAGATAGAGAGAGAGAGGATGCAAGTTAGTGAGATAGGAGATGACTATTGACTTTACATTTTAATTCTTGAAAATTGTAGCTGTCGAGAAAGCAAGTAAACAAAAGAGAATTCCACAGGCAGGAAGTGCGATAGAGGTAGCTGTTGTAGTAGAATTTGCGTTTACAATTTATTGGCTTCATAATAAAAGGGTAGGTCCTATTTGCAAATCTTGTGGCTGGAGCAAATTCATATATGCGGGTTTCCAGTGAGCTAAGCTCAACTGAGCAGAAACCATGAAAGTATTTGTAGAAGAGACACAGAGGAAGCTAAATTGCGCCGGTGAGAAAGTGACTGCATCCGAGTTGCCAAGTCAGGATAGATCACATTACAGATTTTTCGTCGGAGTTTGTCAAGGACCCCTAGGTGAATAGCAGGAGTCCCCGGGCATATATATATATATATATATATATATATATATATATATATATATAAGAACATGTACAATTTTCTTTTTATATATATCCACTACAAAACTTTATTTACACTGTTAAACAATGTAAGTTTGATGGTAGGAGAAAATTATGACATATAGTGCCTCTCTTATAGCGAGGTGCCTTTGCTATTGTGATTTTAATAGTATTTTTGCATTTTCTACCAAAAAAAAAAAAACGAAATTACGGGATCTTGTAAGATATGGGTTAATATATGCTTTTAAATTGCATTA
>JBBBDQ010028575.1:82500-127500 GCA_037127315.1 Ascarosepion bandense
CTATAGGTGGCACACACACACACACACACACGCGCGTGCGCACACACACACACACACACGCGCGTGCGCACACACACACACACACACGCACACACACAGAGACAAAATTCCATTCATAAATAAGTTTAGATTTGTAAATAATCGTATTTCTACGAATGATTCTTAAATTCAGAAAAGCAGAAAAAGTGATCTTTACATACATTTTTAAGATTTTTTAATATTATAAATGGAATTATGCCACCGTTTGCATCAACTTAGCAAGACATACATCAAGGATTCTTCACTGCAAAATACACCACCTACACAGGTTTAAACATTTGATATTTACAGAAATTTACAAATTGAAAACTGGAGACAGAATTCACGGCTTAAAATCGGTATTCTCCAGAATATTCTGTACGTCACTAATCGAGATAGAGTCTTTTTCTCGTTGATTATGAAGTTTTGTACAAATGCTGACGGGGAAAGGGTTGAACTCAAGCCTTTCTGTCTAATTTTATGATAATGTTCAACATATATATTGTAATCCCAGTTCTATATTATCGAATTCTTCTAGTGTCTGCGAAAACATAAATCACCCTTCCGTTTTTAAATGGAAGATCCAATCATTGTTTGTTAACAAATGAGCGAACCAAGACTTAAGTCCAAAATTTATGATGACCAGCTCTATACAAGCGTAATTACATTTAATCCACTTGGCCTAGCAGTCTCAAAGGACCACTCCTAGCAGGATCAAATCATGCAAATTGCCAAATCCACTGCTTGGAAATTAAATTCCTTATCAAACAAAGAGGAGACAGATAGCTCTGATCTTCGACCAGCATAAAGCTCGTCATTACATCCATTGAAAAATAATGCTTTCCAACGCTTTTCAGTGTTGAACTTAACACTGTCGTGATTTTTCAAATAACCAAGCAAAGAATGAACAGAAATTTATAAAACGCACATTGTCCAGTATTACATGTAGTAAAGGATTTTTTTTAAAATTAAGAGAGAATAATTTTATTTAAGCTATTTTAAAATCATACACACAGAAGATTGTTTATTGTGCGCGCGTGTGTGTGTATGTGTGTGTGAAAGACGTGATGTACAAATCGATATATCAGTAGAATGTAAATTGTAAAAAAAAAATGAAGTAACTAGTTTATTCCCTTGCACATTTTCAGACTAACAATATTTTAAATGATGGAATTAAACTCATATATATATATATATATATATATATATATATATATATATATTATAATAGATAATCTAAATATATATATATATATATATTATAATAGATAATCTAAAGAGCCAACAAACCTACCTAGGTTTCACCTAACCAGATCATCAGGGAAGGCTACCTCTGAAGATCCGTTTAGGAAGCCTTCCCTGAAGATCCGGTTAGGTGAAACCTAGGTAGGTTTGTTTGCTCTTTAGGTTATCTATTTTGTCTGCTCTGCTTACGTATTGAGCGCTTTTTTTGTTATAGATTATTCGTCTCGGTTATTTTTTTTCTTTGGGCTATGTACTTTGAAAAAAACTCCGAGACGAATAATTCACGTGCTTAGGTCTTTCCTTTTTACATCCATTTGTCCTTCCGATTTTTTCCAAACGATTATAATGATAAGTTTACATATATATATATATATATATATATATATATATATATATATATATATATATATTTGTATTTATATATGTGTGTGTGTGTGTTTAAATTATGCTATATTTTTCGATGAGTTTTCCTACAAAACTTGTTCTACTAACATAGTTTTCTCTGGTCAAAATAATGAAGATACGTTTTAGCTATAGAATGCTCTCCCTGATAAAAAAAAAATATATTTATTTTAATCGATTAACCCCAAACCAAGTTGATAATGCCCCTAAGATTCAAGGGGTTATTTAGAGGGAAATAGATTGATAAGAATTTACAAAAAAACAAGAAACACAATCCTTTACAAAAACCTCTAATTCTGTTGAAAAGTTCGGGCATATTTGTGAACCGGACGATAACTCATATTAATACATAATAAAATAATAAATACATTCTTCAGCATTGAGTAAATGATTTATATCTGAAATATAAATAACTTCACTGAAACTGTTTAGAAAAATTCAAAATAGTAATATATTCTAAAAACTTCTTCCAGATTTCTATTTCCCTCGATGATTGTTCAGATATTTATTTAAGTTGTAAATTGCACTGCAAATTAAAAAACGGCAAGTCTTCTCAATACTTAAACACTCTTCTGTTTGTTGTCATTAATGGTTTTGTCGAAATGGATCTATATCTTTCCTAATTTCTAGTTTCTCAGACCTCTTTTCTAGGTAATTCTTAATCTTGACTTCCGATGACAATGGTTACGGTGATTGGTAGGGAAAAAGAATGAGGAGTCTTTAGAAGAAAACGGAAGCAGAGTCTTAAAGAGGGAGCAAGTAATAAACTGCTTACTTCTGTTCAAAAGACGGGTGAGGAGTGGGGTTAGATTCCTCACGTGAAGAACGCTTTCTTTGGACTTCTAGACCGGTTATTATTAAATTCACTCACGCTCTCTCTCTCTCTCTCTCTCTCTCTCTCTCTCTCTCTCGATATATATATATATATATATATATGAAATGAATTTTTTATTTTTTATAGATACTCGTATTTAAGTAGATATTCTGTTTTTAATGAAACAGTATTATATATTTATATCTACCGGCCTGATTATTTAGGATAAATTTTTATTACGAAAATGTGTGCCATTCGGCAGGATTCGACCTATATAGATAGGGGTCGCAGGTTCGAATCCTGCCGAATGGCACACATTTTCGTAATAAAAATTTATCTTAAATAATCAGGCCGGTAAATATGTAATACTGTTTCATTAAAAACAGAATATCTACTTAAATACGAGTATCGATAAAAAATAATGTTCAAACAATTCATTTCAAATTGTCGGTTGCTTATAACCAAGTTTCGTTAAAATTCGTTGATTTCCGTAACATGTTATATATATATATATATATATATATATATATATATGAAAATATTTTTTGTATACACACACTTCCATGTAATATAAGTATCAATGGCTTCTATTACACGTGGCAAACACATAAAAAGAGGCATAAGTTGTTTTTACACTTAAAAATGTTTTCAATTGCGTTATTACACGTGACACATACCTGACCAATGAAATGAATCCTCAATCAACAAACTGTCTCTTTGGATTTGAACAAAAAATTATTTTTAAATCATTCTTCTTTGAAAAAATCTCTGAAGAAGCTTATTAAAATGAAACAAGTTAGATTTTTACTACCTGTTTCATTACTTATCATCATTACACACACACACACACACACACACACACACACACACACACACACACATATATATATATATATATATCATGCTTGTTAGATATATCATGCACAATATCAAATATAACGTTGAAAAAAAAAACACACAAAAATTAATAAACTGAAATTCTTGGTCATCGGAAAAGCTTTTCTAAAATTTATAAAAAACGTATTCCTTTGTGTCATATTCAAGAGGAAGAGTTTCTTATCCCTGAAAGAAACAAAAAAAAAAAAAAGAAATTAATACGTAGAATAAAAAAGAAACAACTGTTTTGTACAATTCTCTTAATCACGAATAAATATAAACTATATTATGTAAATTCAGCCACTATGTTTTGTCGACTCTTCCGGCTATTTTAAAATGGTAGAATTTCAAGTATACTGCTGTATATTTCAAATGACATTCACTGAAGAAAAAGATAAATGAAAAATCTGTGAATTTTTTTAAATGTAAAAAGAAAAGAAAAAAAATTTATTAACAATTTCTTATTCACAAAAATGCGCATAAAAATATCCCCACATATTTTCCCATATAAATATTTAAGTGGATTAAATTTTATCGAATTATTTCTATGTATGCTTGAAAGATTTTAATGTTGGAAGAAAGTATATCAGAACTGTTGGTAGAAACCGTTCAAGTATGATGTGAGGCTTAATAAGATTAAGTGTTGTCCGATAATTTTTCTTATGTTCTTTTGCTAATCGATAAAAAAAGAAATGATTATATAAACAAGAAACACTATAATTCATTCCACACGAATATAAAAACAATGTTTTGACACATATATAAACACACAAATGCACACAGGCAAATACTCACGCGCATTATGAAATTATGTTTAGTATTTACGATTGAAATATACATACATTCATACGTACATACATACCTACATACATACATACCTACATACATACATACACAAATACATACATACATATGCGAGGGCTAGAACTCGTTTTCATATAGTTTTACAGTTTGATCTCTTCTTACACAAGGGCAGTGCGAATTTGGCTTCTCAGTGCTTCTAAAGTTGCGTTGTGGTGTAATGGATAACGACTCAGAATGAGAAATCGGAGAGCCGAGTTCGAATTCTAGTGAAATACTTCGCATTCATTTAAGCGCAAATACTCTTGGTATGACTCCATCTCTTCTCCCTCAAGCTATGGGTTGATTAGCTGGAAAGATTGGATTCTATAGCCTTGGTTGGCAACCAGTCTACCGCAGAAATAAATGACAACCTAATGTGAGAAAACCTTCGAAAGAGATATGATCACCCAAGAGGGAATCATGTATGGTAATTAACTGACTGAGTTCTTCTAGGTTCGTAAATTATCTTTCGTGAATGTAGCAACATTTGGAAGTTTTTTTTTTTCAGTAGTTGTTACATAAATGCCGCATAACGTGTACTGACAGACGTCTCCCTTTTTGTGACACATTTGATGAATTTTGAGGCCTGCCTTAGATAAATAGAACCATATTCATTACAAGTCAGACCGAATTCTATGAAGACATTTTCATTTAAATTAATATCAACAAAATTACGAATATTTCCCTTGAAAGATTCGCGTGAAATACAATTTCGTTCAAACTCTCTATGTACTATTGTAAACTGCTTTACCTCAGCACGACCGACCTAGGGCAAAGTATTTTCAGTTATTTTGCATGACGTTAGCCTTCTTCAGTCTTCAATTCCGGTTTATGCGCTGGTCTTTTTTTTCTTTCAGCCAATTCACCGCTTATAGATTCTATCACCCTTCACCATAACCATATAACAACTTAACCGTAACCCGCGCTTAAATATCATAATCTATACAGGTAATCTACTCACAAAGGCGAGATGTGACAGAACGCTGAATTTTACGTGAAAATTTTGAACGCTTAAGCTCGGGCAAAAATTTATCGAGAGAGCAGCATGCAACTTCCCAGAGATTTCTAGTTTACACAAACACAAAAGTAATTTATTAAAAATTAGTGTCACACAATTTTATTATAAGTGTTTTCTAATAAAAACATATTTTGCTGCACCACAAGAGCATTCGTGAGGAAATACCAACAATTTGTACCGAAACTCGTTAGTTCCTGTTTGTACTACTCCTGATATATATATATATATATATATAATTTTTCTTTAATCCGAAATGGAAACGTAGGAAGGTAAATTCCAAGAACCTGATCCTATTTAATATTAAAAAATTTTAATATTAAAAAATGATGCAAGAGGAGAGCTCAATGTACTTAAGATTACAGAGCCAATAGAGAAAATTTTCAAAATTCAAAAATGTCGAATGCACATCTCTAATAGAGAATTCACGTCTCCTCAGCGTCACAGTTCTACTTTAAAATGAAGAAAAGCTGGGATAAAGAGGAGGACAAAATAAATAACGGTCAAGATTTGAGAATTCTTTTAAGGTCAGTCTATTTTTGGTTTTTTCTTTGTAAGTGAAGGGATGGGGTATTGGCGTGTCTAGCTTAATAGACGAAAAGAACCGAACCTATATTGATATGTCCACTGGACCTTTTAAGCAGAGACTTTATAACCACAGGTATTCTTTTTCGAATCCCGGTCAAAAGTACCAGACAGCCCTTTCATGAATATTCTAGAAAATGAAAGAGGAAGGACTGGATCCTGTAATTAGCTGGAAATTAATAGGTTCAGCCTGTATTCCGAGAAGTTTTTATGATAGGTGCTGTCTATGTTTACTAGAAAAAATTTCAATATTGAAATATCCTCACCAGCACCTGCTCCTGAATCTTAGAAGGGAATTTATCAGTAAGTGCCACCATAAAGCCAGTTTTTTGAATACTTAATTTTAAAATTTAAATTCCTGAATTTTAGATTTTAGAATGTAAATATAGGTTTAATGATTTTGAATTCAATTTTTATTTTTATTTTTCATTTTAACCTTAAAAATGTATGCTAACCCCCTACCTCCCTCTCCCAATCTCCTTTAATTGTCTATCTTCATAAAATATGAATTCCTTTACTAAACCCCTTTTTTTCCTTTGTTAGCATATATATATATTTTTTAATAATTTTAAATTTATAACTTTCTGTAATTGTTATTTTGCTGGTCTATACCTAAAACATATTTTAATTAGATAAACTTTATTAAAACATTTTAAAATCTTATATTTAAATCTATTCTTTACCCCTAAATATACATTTTCAAATAACTTTCCAAAGCCCTAACCCCTTTAAACATTTAAAGTTAAACGTATTTGACACGTTTCTATTTGAGATTTGATATTCTCTCCTTTTCCGTCGTTCTCTTATCTTTTCTCTATCCACCCTTTATTTTCCGCCCCTGCCTTTTCTGTTCTGTTTTGTTTAACCCAATCCTTAACTTAACGACATCCTATTTCCTTAACTCTTTTCATTTTTGAATTTTGAAAGTTTTTTCTAATTTATATGTATAAACGCTTTTTATAAACGCCAGTTTTGTTGACACGTCTCTAAGAAATAGAAAATTTTCCTTTTTTTTCTTTTTTCTTTTTCCCCCTTCTCTTTCTGTTTTGTTTAGCTCACTTCTCTGCCAAACGCCACTTCCTTTTCATTCGTTACCCCTCTTCCCCTTTGTAAAACTAGACAAAGCCAAATTTTTAAATATTTCACTTACAACTCAATCTAAAAGTAATGTTGTCCAAAATCTAAAAATAGACATTGATTACTATCTAGCTTTTTGTGACGTAATTTTTTTTTACCTTCCGCCGGTAAAGTCTTAATTTTCAAATTTTTTTCTTATTTCTTTTTTTTATTTCATTTTGTAATTTGATATTTGCCGATGAGATGTGAAATCTCTCTTAAGGATTTCATGTTGAAATGATCATTCAACGGTTTTGAACTTCGAAATTTATTTTATTTTATATATATATATATATATATATATATATATATATATATATATATATATTATCCCACGAATAATAATTATGTAGAACTTAAAACTTCGAGTCTGATTGGAGTGATGGCATGTAACTTATGTTTTCTCGAATCTGCTCCTAACCAAAATATTTATCTAAACAATGGAATTACTTCCAATATCTATAAGAAATGACTCTCTGCTTTCTGTTTTCCTATTTTCCTGTCTGCTGGAAGTACTTTTCTGTTGTTCCTGTATTTAAGAACCCAGGAGAACCTTCGAACTCTTCTAATTATATCCTATCAGCCACCTACCAATTTTTAGAAAAGTGTTCGATGTTATCATCAATGCTGAAATAATTATACTTCTCACCGCCCAAAACTATTCTGGCACAGACAGTATGACTTCCGCTTGACTGTTCAAATGCTGATTTGATGACTATCACAGAGAATATATATCAGGCCCTCGATAAGAACGGCGAAGCTCGAGCTGTTGCCTTGCATATCTCCAAAGCGTTTGGCAGAATCTAGCATACCAGCCTTCTGCGCAAAATCCAGATGCTATCACATGAACGTTTGTGTCCACCAGGGCTACATCCTAGGCTCGACGCTCTTTCTGATCTTCATCAACGATCTCCCTGAGTTGGAAATCTGCCAAGGAGGACAAAGATAACCACGCTGATGATCTTGAGAAAAACTTCAAATTTGTGGTAGACTAGAGTAAAATATGGCTCGTAGCATTTTTCACTTCCAAGTTGAAACTGCTATCCGTCAACCACCATAGACAGTCTCTCCTGTTCCCCATTAACATGAATCAAGCTCGTCTCCCCGAAAGCAATACACTCTACCTGCTCGGCCTCTATGTGGCAGTGGAAAGAATACATTGAATCAATAGCTAAATCTCTTTGCTAAGAAGGTTGGGTCACTGTGTTGGGCCAGGAGCTTTTTCTCGCCTGAGTCCATCTTATAAATATAAAATTCAACCATCCGCCTCTGCATTGAATTCTGTTATCATATCTGGGCAGCCGCCCCAGCTATTCATCTCCGGGCTCTAGACAGAAATTTACTTCAGCAACCAGAATGGTAACAAGGTCCCAATCTTTACTGTCAAAACAATCAAAAG
This sequence comes from Ascarosepion bandense, assembly GCA_037127315.1. Classification (NCBI taxonomy): domain Eukaryota; kingdom Metazoa; phylum Mollusca; class Cephalopoda; order Sepiida; family Sepiidae; genus Ascarosepion; species Ascarosepion bandense. The sequence goes on from JBBBDQ010028575.1 coordinate 90,814, forward strand.
CAGCCTCTACATTTACTCTATCAGCTTCTTTTATCGCACTTCCCGCCTGTGGAACTCCCTTCCGTATACTTTGCTCCTCAGATTGCTTCAATCTCCAAGAGTTTCAGCTTCTTTTCTCTCACTTCCCGACAGTGGAACTACCTTCTGTATACTTACTTCCGTATACTCCCTTCCGTATACTCCCTTCCGTATACTCCCTTCTGTATACTCCCTTCTGTATACTTACTTCCCAGATAGCTACAATCTTCAAGAGTTTCAATACAACGTCAATCGTCATCTCTTATCCCCTGGACTCCCATACTTCTCTTATGCTTTACCCAACATCCACTGAATCTGTTCTTCTCCTTTTTTCACTCTACTGAGATAACTATTTTCACACCTATATTCCCATCCTTCTCTTGCCCATTCTCTGACATCACCTTTAATAGGTTCGTCTACGGGTCCTCTTTCTCTATGCGCTACTCTTTTGCTTGGGGCGAAACAATTATCTATCTATCTATCTATCTATCTATCTATCTATCTATCTATCTATCTATATATATATATATATATATATATATATAATGATGCTGTTTTAATATATCACCGTGGTGCTAACTTACCGGATCTTGTAGATTTTTTTTTTAATCATTTCATCCCGAGCAAGGCAGAAATGCCACTAATGTGCGGGGAGCTACATAACTTTAAAAAGATTAATTAGAAAAGAGTGAGGAGTACAAATTAGAAAGGAGCAATAGAAAGCTGGTATATGCAGGTGCGATGACAGATACATATGTGGAAAGAAAGGAAAGGTTATACGGGGGTGGGGAGAGAGCTAGTGTCCAGTGGTTAGTGGATGAGTATTGACTTTGCATTTAAATTTCTGGAGGTTGTAGCCATCAGGAAAGCAAGAATGTGGGAGCGAGTTCCACAGGCGGGAAGTGCGAGAGAAAAAGCTGCAGGAGTAGAATTGTCGTCTGCATTTGGCTAACCTGACTGTGAATGGGTGGGACCCAGTTGCCAGTCTGGTTGCACGAGTAAACACCTGTTGAGGAGGCACCAGTGACTTAAGTTCGTCCGAGCAGAAGCCATGAAAGTATTTATAGAACAGACAAAGGGAGACCACATTTCGACGGTGGGGAAGTGGCTGCAGTCGAGCCGCCAGATCAGTACCTATCACATTACAGACTCTCCTTTGGAGCCTGTCAAGAACACTGAGGAGAACGGCAGGGGCACCTGACCATAAATGGCAGCAGTACTCCATGCACGGACGGATGGCTGACTTGTATGTATGCAGCATGGATTCAGGCGGAAAAAAACATCCTGGATCGGCATAGTGACCCAACCTTCTTAGCAGTAGATTTTGCTATGGATTCAATATAGTGGTTCCATTTGAGGTCTGAGGAGAGGGTAAGGCCGAGGAGGCGTAGTGTATTGCTCTCAGGAGAATTGCTTGGTCCATACTTATGGGATGCAGGAGAGGTTGCCTGTGATGTTTGACAGACAACAGCTTGGTCTTAGACGAATTGAAGTTGACAAGTCACTTCTTGCCACAGTTCACCACAGAGTGTAGATCCAGTTCAAGGTCAGCAGCGAGATTATGTCTGTCCGCCACGACAGGTTTCTTACTGGTGAGGGAGTATATTGTTGTGTCATCTGCGTAGATGCCTACTTGGGACTTGATCTCATCTGGGAGGTCGTTGATGAAAATAAGGAAGAGCGTCGGGCCCAGGATAGAGCCCTGTGGGACACCAGCATTCGTGCTGTAGGATGAAGAGGCACGCCCATTCAAAACGACCTTCATTTTGAGGTTATTTAAAAAAGATTGGATTAGGTCAAGCAGGCGACCTGTAATACCGTAACCCCATAGCTTGCATAGGACGTCAGAGTGCCAAACCCTAGCAAAAGCCTTGGAAATGTCCACAGCAACCGCGCGTACCTCGTCAGACTCATCAAGGGCCTGGAGCATGTATTTCGTTACGGTTGTCAGTAAGTCGGCCGTGGACCTGGCAAAGCGGAAGCCATATTACCTGTCAGAGAAGAGTTTGCGGGCAGTGAGATAATAAAACTATTTCAGCATTGATTATGGCCTCGAATACTTTCCTGAATATCGGTAGAAGACTGATAGGGTGATAGTTGGATGGGTCCGAGGGTTCACCACAATTCTTAAATACAGGAACGACTGAAGAGAACTTCCAGCATGCAGGAAAGCAGGAAGCAGAAAGGCAGTAGTTAAACAGTTTAGAGAGGACAGGGGAAAGTTCAGGAGCACACCTCTTAAGGACTATCGCCTTATGGAGTTCGAGTTTTGAAATTACTCGGGATACTACTGTCGGGGTAATATATACGTCGTGCATTTTGGCCTCATTTCTAATAGGGAAGTCGGCTGGGTGCACTTCGGACGAGTCAAATGTGGAGTTGGATGAGAATCTTCGGGCAAAGCACTCAGCTTAGTCCGCAGATGACGTGAGAACCTCAAATTCATGGATTAAAGGAGGTATTGAGGATTTGCTATTGTTGAGCACTCGTTTGCAAATCCACCAATAGTCCTTGGAGCCGAACTTGCGGTCAGCTATGCGCTGTCGCATTCTCTCAGCGAACAACCGTTTGGCGTCATTTAGGGTTCTCTTGCACTCATTGCAAGCAGATATGAACAGGCGCCTATTGTGATCAGATGACTGTCTCCGGAATAGACGGAAGTAATGTTTCCTGTGGGCAATGGCGGCTGAGCAGGCCGGAGAGAACCACGGAGAGGAATGAGGTTTTAAGCAATACTTCCTGGTGCGTATGAAGGCATCAATGCCAGTTTTCACCCATGACGAGACCTCAGAGGCACAGTCATCAACTGATAGGTCGAACACTTTTCCCCAAGGGACGTCGCAGAGGGCATCCCAGTCAGCTTTTTAGTAGAGGTAGGAGGTCCTATAGGTAGGGGACTCCTGGGGGGAGTGAGATTGGAAAGAAATACTGAGTGAGACCACAGCGTGGTCGTAGTTGCAGAGAGGGCAAAGCTGCGAGATTTGACAGGCGTCAGGCGCAGAGGTGAAACATATATCTAGTATGACCCGAGGGAGTGCTTGGGAAGCTAGTGGGGAAGTCCACCACTTGCGTAAGGGATTGGGAAATAGCGAAGTTCATGGCGTGAATGCCCGCTGGATCAGTAACGGCGTTTTCAAGCCACTCAGAGTGATGGACATTGAGGTCTCCAAATACAAATATGTGGGCGAATGGGTGATAGGAAATAGCCTTATCTATGTCGTCAGCAATGCTATCTAGTAGGGAGCAGTCAGGAGAGGCGGGAGAACGGTAAAGAAAGAATAGGTAACTAACCGAACTGAGGAGAGACAGGCGGAGACATATGTATTGATGGTCAGTAGATTTGAGTGAAGTCACCCTAGCTATGGAGAGGTGTTCGCTGACGTAGACACCCAGCCCATGCATGTGGACAGTGGAATCCTTCTTTAAGAGGGGAAGATAACCAGGGATGGAGAGGTCAGAGGAGGGAATAGCTGAGTTGAGTTTAGTTTCGCAGAGCGCAAGGATGTCAGGGGACTTTTCATGCAGGAACGCTTCTACAATAGGAAAGTTAGTACGAATGCCCCGGATATTAGTGAAAGAAAGGTTAATGGGCTTCGGTGGTTTGAATTTATCTGGTTTAGGGTCGTTTCTGATTTGTTTCGTCATGTTTTTGTTTATAGAAAGGGACCTAGGGTAGAGGATACAGGCGGTCATTATCCACGATCTGTGCTGGGAGGGAAACTGGCTAGAGTTGCAACAAGGTGTGGCCTCGGGGTTGCCCACCGAAAGCGCTTTCAGGGACACCTATCCATGCGCGACATGGCACTACAAGAACCCCGATATTATACAACTGTTGATCAGAGCAAAACACCAAAACACGAAGCAAAACTCCAAAACACGAAGATGATACGCCGATCGAGCACTGTGCAGAACAGAAAACTAATTGTCCTCATACGAGGAGGCACATGCTTGATTGTCCAGCAGGTGTTGGCCAATTGCTGAATCCAGAAAAGCTTGAGTTGTTCTTATAATTCTGAAAGGGCTACCTAAACGTATATTCGTGGTGACGTGTTGCGCAACCCGCGTCTCCAACCTCAGATTGGTTAGTCCTATATATGGCGCATCGCAACAGCATTTGAATTTATAAACAACAGAGCTTTTCCGAAAATAGGACAACCTATCCTTAATGAAAGATGGAAACACAGGTCTTGTCTGAAAAACAACACGCAATTGCACTGAAAAATATATATATATATATACCATCCAAATTCTAATATATAATGATAATATATATATATATATATATATATATATATATATATATATATATACCACCCGACTTCTACACAAACACATATACAATATTCATAAAGCAATATAAAAATAGGAAATGAATGGATTTATATTAATACATTAGTAAAGCTGGACACATAAAGCAACAGTGGCTGTGCAATAATTATTGTAATAACCAATACAGCCGAAATATTGGTTCATGCGCTTGTGACGTCACAAATATGACTGCCGCCGTTTATGGCGCAGTCATATCTGAACACACTTAAATGTGTGGGGCGTAATATGATTTTTGCATGCCAAGAGCAAAAATTCAAATTTGTGTTTCGAAGCAATGACTGGAAAACTCAAGTTCCGGTGAATGGATAATATTTTACTGCGTTTGAAATGGTATAAGAGAGCTTGTTGGAAATTTTCCTTAGCACTTGATTATGGCTGAGGAAACATGGCCCCGGAGGCAAAGGATGTTTTTCATAAACTGGAACTAACCATCGTCACCGATCCACAACCTACATTCAGCATAAACTTCAGCAGTCAGGAAAGAAATTGATTGCATTTGCTTAACTGGGAGGCAAAGTGTGTATTGACCATAGATCAAGAGGGTGCTTGATGGAAGATGATATATCTGGAAACAATGTCACACAAGAAGAAGAACACTGTCATGGCTGGCAAACAATTTCTGCGAACATGTCACCCCTTATCTAACTCCCCAGACTGCAACCCCCTTGGTTATTATGTGTGGGGTGCAGTTGAGCAAGAGACTGAAAAAAACTCCTTGTAACACTAAAGATGAATTGGTGGCATTTCTCACCAACTTAAACAAGGAGAGCGCCAGAAGGCTTGCAGTCTTCATAGTAGTTTAAGTCAATGGTGATTTTATTAAATAAGTTTACTCTTAGAGTATTTCAAGGTATTTTGGGGTCATTTTGGTAAATATATATGTTAAAATAAGATGTCAGTGTTATTTTCATTTTTGTGTAATTTAGACGACAATTCTTCCATCGTACCCTGCATGTACACTACCGGCCATAATTATTAGTCCACCGCAGTGTTTTAAAAAAATGATGTATTTCATACTAGTTTTTAGTATTTATTACCAAATGAATAATTGTAAATGAAAATAGAATGGTTCTTTTGTTAACACTGCACAACAAATGTGCATCAAATGGATTTACACATATTTAATAATTACCTTTACTGCAGTTTCATCAATGAAAGAATGAAAAAAAAATTAGATGATTCGGACGAGTTCATCTTTGATTTTTTTTGCCTTGTTAAATTTTGTAAAGTAATAGTAACAAAAGAACCACTCTATTTTTATTTGGCAATAAATACAAAAAACTGGTATGAAATACATCATTTCTTTAAAAAAAAAAACCGGGGTGGCCTAATAATTATGGCCGGTAGTGTAGATACGTATATATGATGCCAAATCTATGCCTTATATATTTCAAGTCATACATGTTTAAATTTTCTTATAGCATGAAGGATTTAAGAAATTTTTCGGGTTAGTAAATGCATTTTAATAATGTTTTTTCGTCATTTTAATTAGCTGATCATCTTTATCGTTTATCAATTAATAATCCCTTTAGGATTACTAAATATTAATATATAAATGGTAGAAATATATTGAAAGGTCAACCTGTAAAAACTTTCAAATGATAATAAGACTTAGTAGAAGGTTCTGTCATTTTTAAGACAAGGTTAAGCGAATATATACATTTATCAATTATATTGTACCATATAAATTATATTAGACTTTAAATGGCGTCTACACTATTTACATTATTCGGATTATTGTCTTCATATCTTTGTTGTCATTTGTACTATATTTCGGCCGTTCTACGCTCCGGCATTCATCACGTGATGGGAATTTCGAACCGCCCCCTTTAGTGCGATTACTATAGAAATTATAAATTGTCTACGGCTATATCGTGTTGAATACACCGGTTCCCGTCCAATCACCGAAGTTAAGCAAAATAGAGCCTAGTCAGTACTTAAATGGGTGACCATTTGAGACTATCAGGTGCTGTACACGTAAGGACCAAGAATCTACTATTCAACCTTTTATCCGAGTCCGTGTTATCTTTCTATGTCCCTTCGGTCATAAGACGCGTGACGAAGATGAGATCCAGTGTTATGACCGAAGGGCCATAGAAAGAAAATACGGACTCGGATATCAGGTTGAATCGTATATTCTCGGAAAACGTAGTACAAAGGTAAACGTGGACTGGAAAGTACTTTCTCTCGCAGGCGTCCTGACTTACTCATTCTGTGGCTACTTCTCTGTGATTCCCACTCAGAGTTGGTAGCTATATTATAAAGGTGTGGATGAGTCCATTTGTAGGTAGGTACCCACAATATATATATATATATATATATATATATATATATATATATATAGACAGATAAACACACACACACACATATATATATATATATTTACTGTATCGCGGCAGCAAATAATTTTCTAAACATATGCTGTTAAATACTTTAACAGTATATTGATATTTTGTAAAAAAAAAATCTCGAATTTACCCCGCATTCTTGCAAGAATTCATCGTATTCCCTGCAACTTAGAAAATCACATAAACGTCAGATAACTTCAGTTTTAACATTTTACAGTCTTTTTGTAATCATTAAAGTATATTTAACATTATTTTTAATACATATTTAAATATATTTTCTGGATTTTTTCGCAGTGCGAAGGAAAAAATCAGATAACTCTCACTTTTTCTTTCTCACTCGTTTTCTCTCGACTTGAGATAGAAAAATATTTTTGATGCGAAAATCTTTATTTTCTTGTGTTCCTTAAAATATCATCCATATAAAAATGTTTAATATAAAAAAAATACATTTTTTAAAATTATTAAGGAAGATATATATTTGTATTACGACTTCATTCTATATCCGCATTTGTGTTGGCACGTTAAAAAAAATATCGACGAATTCATAACTATTTCTAAAATTCACTGCATTTGTTTAATTAGAAATTGTACTTTTTGCTTATTGGTCTCATAAAAATGGAATGAATTAAATCAATTGCTACGTCTGCTAAGAACGTGCTAAGAAAGTATTTCTTGACAATCTTTATCGATAGAATAAATGTTGCTCATTTATACATCTACTAGCAGTATAGCCCGGCGTTGCTCGGGTGTAATGAAAGGTTTAAACTAATCCATGGTCCTGGAGCTCAGACTCTTTGGACGTTGGCACCAAAGACTAAAAAACAATAGTTGTTTCCAGTTAAAGCGAAACCGTAGACTGAAAGAAAAATGAATGGATGTAAGTCAAATTTTGATTTCCTGGTATCGATATCAAGTAAGTTTTTTTCGTTGTAAACTGAATTTTGAAGGCTAAATAAGTCCTCTCATTAAACTACAATTATACTTAGAGTCAAACCCGAAGCAAAAACTAAAATAAAAAGGCTGAAAAACTGATTTTGATCAGACCCGGTAGGATATCGAGGTATCGGAGTCAAATAACTCATCCAAGGATAAACTAAACTAAGTAAGTCAATGAAAACTTATCGTACCCATCGGGAGTAAAATTGGAGAAAATGAGCCATATTGATGGATGAATATCGGTTTTTGATCAGATTCGATAGAATGTCGGGAGTATCGATTTCTATATCGATATCTATCGGGAATCTTATCGATTTTCTGCACTATTGTAAGAACTACAACCTTGAAACTTCTGAATGTCGTTTCTTATGTCTTTGTCTATGAGTGTATCAAATTTGATTAAGATCGGACCACTCCTTCTATAACCCAATTTTTTCGATTATCGATTTTCGATATATATCTGGGATACCTCGACACAAAACCTAGCAGATTTTCAAGAATATTCGGTTCAGCCGTTTCGGAGTCTATAGGTAACAGACACTAACACAAACACACACACAGACAAAGTTCCATTTATAAATAAATTTAGATTAGATTATTCGTCCGGGCCACGAAAATTTTTGATACATCTGATCTGGTTCTTCTGGTTTATATCTATAGATTCTTGACGAAAAAATAAGAAGTGTTATCTGTCCTAGCATCGCAGTTCAGCTCTAGTAACTTTGCCACCGCCGTATCTTCGCTTCCCTTTGCGTCATACATAAATATTTTCACGTGGTTCTGATGAGGTTTCGTTGTTGATCCCTCAACGTAAAAAGTCACTAGAAATGCTTAAGTGACGTCACCTGTTCCAACGAAGCACATCATTCAAAATACGCAGTGTCAAATGCATGTTTGGGACATAAGAAAACAAACATAAGGATAGAAATTTTTTTTAATCATTTCACCCCAGACAAAGCAATAAAGTCACTACAAGCGCAATACAAGACTGGATAATATCTTTAATAATATGTTGATACGGCTACATGCAACCGTAAGTTCTATGCTAATAGCTTCTTCTCCCGCACGTATTTCTATCTTCCGGCTTCCTCTTTTCCAGGTGGACTACGATTTTCAATAATTTAAATCCAAATTCAATGGACATCTTCTGTCTCCTTCTATCTTATCCTTGTATTGTTCTCTCTCTCTATCAGTCTCTCTTCGAAAATCTTTGCGTTCCTAGTGACTTTATTGCTTTGTCTGGGGTGAAATGATTAAAAAAAATTTCTATCCTTATGTTTGTTTTCTTATGTCCCAAACATGCATTTGACACTGCGTATTTTGAATGATATGCTTCGTTGGAACAGGTGACGTCACTTAAGCATTTCTAGTGACTTTTTACGTTGCAAAAGGCTTAGAACTAGAAAGTAATTTTTGTCCTGTGAATAGGAAATCTTCAAACATTACATATAAAATGTTCATTTCAACATAATGGCCGTTAACAATATTGGGTATACCTCGAATCTACCTTCATTCCTAGAAAATTCTCGTCAGTTTTTAACGTATTCGGAATGTAATACATAATTTCAACAAGTTCTTTTCTGATATCAATCAATCATACTCCTCGACACCAGGAGAAAATCAATATAGATAGATAGATAGATAGATAGATTGAGAGAGTGAGAGAGAGAGAGAGAGAGAGAGAGATAGAGAGAGAGAGAGAGAGAAAGTTAATAAAGTCTTTCTCGTCGGTTGATTTTAATTAAACAAATATATATATATATATATATATATATATATATATATATATATATATATATATATACGCAGATAACTATATATATATATATATATATATATATACTGGAAGAATGGTAGACTTTGAAAAAACAGTAGGTATTCTAGCATCTATGCATCGCTCATTCAGTAATGAATCTTGCTATTGCCGTACGATACAAGATACGCTAAAAGTCTGACTTCTTCTACCGAGCGCCCATAGCTCTGAGGTAGAATCGCCGACTGACTCCAATTCGCTAGGTTTTCAATCCTGGGTTATAATCGTACTGATTAGCTGTGATACAGCGAAACAGATCCCTCTGCGGATGATTATAAATATATATATATATATATATATATATATATATATATTCTAATTGAATAATTAATAATAAATATTCATTTCTGTTGTTTTTATATTGAATACTGTTTTAAATTAATATTATGAACGTTGTAATTATTTTCTTCGTTCTTATTCATTTATATATATATATATGTATGTATGTATGTATGTATGTATAAATGAATAAGAATGAAGAAAATAATTACAACGTTCATAATATCAATTTAATGCAGTATTCAATATAAAAAAACAGAAATGAATATTTATTATTAATTATTTAATTAGAACATATGTAAATTACAAACTACTACAAAATTTTATATCTTGTTTCGACGTTGAAAGAACATGGTCTCATCACGTAGTTAATTAATAAATCTAGGAATAAACGTTTTACTGGAAAAAATATTAGAAAATCCACCATTTCCTTTTATTTTTGGATTTGTTTTGTACTTGACAAAAAGACATTTAAAAAGTGGGGAAAGAAAGCTGGTAAAAAAGAGGAGAAAATATGAAAAGAAAAGAAAGAGAAAGAGAAAGGGAAAGAAAGAGAAAGAGAAAGAGAAAGGAAAAGAGAAAGGGAAAGATACAGAAGAAATAGAAAGTGATAAGGAAAATAAGCGAGAAAATATAGAGAGGAAAGAAACAAATGGAAACGGCTAGGAGTGAGAAATTTTAAATTTTGCCCGGAAGTGAATTGCAGACAGATATTGACGTCGGTTACACGGTGTCTGAGCATTAATCTTTTGGCACTTCAAAAAAAAACAAAAACAGAATTGTACTTCTATAAAAAAAAAGATTCGAAAGAGAAGAAGAAAATAAAGTGGAACAAATTGAGAAAATGTAGAGCGGGAAGACAATGAAAACGGCCAAGAAAAAGAAATTTTAAATATTGTCCGGAAGTGAATTGCAGACATATTTAGACATCGGTTACATTGTTTTAAGTTAAGGCTTTTGGTATTAAAATAAATGATGGAAACACATACACAAACAGAAAAATTATGCAAAAAATGCACAATAAAGAATATTTAAAAAACATAACACGAATATATAAATTCATTACACCTAATATAATAAAATAGAGAAAAGTAAAATAAATTAGAATTAAAACAAAAAATGTATATTTAAAATTTAAAACAAAAATAAAAATATAATAAATTTAATTAAAATTAAATAAAATACTATAATATAAATAAATATAACAGGCATCTATATCTATCCGCAGTTCACTTCCGGCCAAAATTTATAATTTCTCTCTGTTGGCTGTTTCAAATTTTCTCTCCCCTTTCTCCCCTTTCTACATTTTCTCACTTCTTTTTCTTTATTTTCTTCTTCTCTTTCGACTCCTTCTATTTCTTTCTTTGTTCCTCTTTCTTTTCTTTTTCTTTATAGAAGTACAATTCTTTTTTGAAAAAAAAAATGCCAAAATATTTGAGCCCAGACACTGTGTAACCGATGTCAATATCTGTCTGCAATTCACTTCCGGGCAAAATTTAAAATTTCTCTCTCTTAGCCGATTCCATTGGCTCTTTTCTCCCTATATTTTCTCATTTATTTTCCTTTTCAGTTTCTATTTTTCTACATCTTTCCTTTTCCTTTTCTTTTCCTTTTGTCTATTTCTCATCTTATTTTCTCATCTTTTCTTTCTTTCCTCTTTCTTTTCACAATTTTTTAATATCTTTTACCTCGTACAATTTTTTTAATTTTCAAAAATAAAGGAAAGTGGTGTCTTTTATTTTATATTTTCAATAAAACGATTATAACCCTCATTATTGACTACCTGATGAGATATTATTTCTTCAATGTCCAAACAAAATGGACAGTTTCGTAGTAGTTTGTAGTTTGCACATTTTCTAAATTAATAATTATTAATATATATATGTGTGTGTGTGTGTGTGTGTATTCATGCATGAGAATATATCTTTATACACAAACGCATACAGACTGCCACTAGCACACATACAAACATACATACATGCACGCACACAAACACGCATATGCTACACGTAAAACAGTTTTCTTGGTTTTCTCTTAAAATGATCCGAAAAAAATTAAACAGTCCTTTCGTTGTTAATTAAACAGCTAGCATAGACATGCATACAAAATATCTCTCTGTCTCACACCCACGCATACACAAACTAGCACACATACACACAATCACACATACGCACAAAAACACATACACACACAAGTATATAAAGAGATTGTGAGAGAGAGAGAATTTGAGAAAGAGATGTGTGTGTGTGTGTGTGTGTGTGTGTGTGTGTGTGTGTGTGTGGATATTTATGTGAATACACAAAATATTTCTAACTTGAGTGAAAATGCTGTAAACTCCCCCGTCTTTAGATGCAATTTCGTCTTTAGACATTGATACAAATTGATTGGTCATTTGAACATCTCCAATTCTCTGAACATTTCTATTCATTTCTCTTCCTTTGTTATGCTAATTAGAGAGTGCGGCAAGTGAACTTGCCTTTGAAGAATCAACAAGTTTTGATGTGCTTCAGCGAAATATCTTTGATCCTCCCAAATTCAAAGTCACATCAGTGTACACAGCAGAATGCCTGATCACGCTGATGAACAGTCAAGTTGATCTTAGAGCACATTATGAATTCAATGCTTTCGTTTGAGCGGCGCCCTCTTGATCTTTTAATCAATGCCAATCATGGCTTTTTCACCTTTTAGCCTCTTTCTGATAACATGTCTTTGAGTTATTTCGATCAACAATGATCAATTCAATATAGCCAATGTCAAAAATATGATATTACTTCTTTCTCTATTGGATTAGTATTCACCGGGTATTACGAAACATGAAATCCACATATCTCTGTAGAACTTAAAAGGTAGTTTGTGTTTTACAGGTATATATATATTAAAACAGAGACAGGAGGTTATTATATATTTTTGCCCTCTCCAAATGTTGCTGGAATATTATAAGTTTAATCATTTTTTCATCAGTTAACTGCACAAGCAATGCAACAAAATGACTAAGACTCAAAGGATAAATCATAATGACAGAATGAACAGAGTTTACAAGGAACCGGAACACCAGTCCTAAGACAGGTAAAATACCCTTGTTCAAAAGACCGAGGTAAAGTTTAAACCGGACGATAGTTGAGCTTATCTTCTCATATTAAGGAGGAAAAATAATTAGTAAATAAATTTTCAGACGTGCTAGAAGGATAGACTTTAAAAAATCGGAAACCATAGTATTTACAATAGTGTATATAGACACTAGTTAGTTTCTGTGACATGACCCAAAGAGTTACGCGTTCAATACCAGGATAAAGAAATGGTGATCAAGTAACTTACAGAGTTAGAGGGAGATAACTCATGACAACCAAAAGGGGCAATACTTCGAAAGAAATGATGATCACATATCCCAGCGATTTTAATAAATAGTTCGGTTCGAAATTTCTAGCAACTGAAGAAGGCCGGAGCTTACAACGACCGAAACGTTGTATAAACAGCAACAAAGATGAGAACAATAGGCGGGATAATGCAAAGACTATGAACCGTAAAATCCAATCCGAAACTGAAAACAAATGATAAAAATCTATACCTGTTCAAAAGCCAAGCAGAAATGTAATATCCAATTTAAATTATTCAATTTAAAAAAAAATATTCAACTTTTTTGTCATTACCACACTTTATACCATTTTGGCCTGTTTCAGTTCTTTCTGTCCGGGAAACTTTTCACGTAATATTGTGCTAAAATCATTATTTACTCTACATAGGAAAATTATTCTCGTTCAGTTTTTAATGTCTCTAGATATCTCGTCTAGTTATTTTTTATTTTAATAACTACTCTGCTGTGCGTTGTGGTGCAGTGGATATCGACTCGGATCGACAAATCAGGGAGCCGAGTTCGAATTCCAGTTGAATTCGTTGCATTTACTTACGCACAAATACCCTTGGAAAAGGTATTAATCCGTCTCTTCCCTCCAGTTAAGGGTTAAATAATAAGACAGTTTAGATTCTATAGCCTTGGTTGGCAACCAGTCTACCACAAAAAGCAATGGCAACCTACCCCGGGATAATCAGTCAGTCATGTCTCTTTCGAGACATGATCGTCCAAAACGTGTATCACGTATAGCAATCAACTGACTGACTCTGTTACAGCTCGCTTCTAAGTCTTTACTACTTAACACAGGATTGAACTCACAATTATTACGCGCATCGTTGCGTTTCCTTTAGCAGAAATTTAGAATTACTTTCTCCAGTTCAATATCAAACTGAAGAAATGCTTTTATCTTTTATCATAAAGCAAGATGCAGGTGAAATAAACTGAATCACTTTCCCTGGGTCAATAAGAAAACGATTTTCAATTATATCTTCCTTCTTTAGTTTTCTAACTAGATCCAATTGCGAACTGTTATCTGAATGTTTGCAAAATATAAGTAGATATATAGATCTCTTCCTCTGTCAAGTTGCCACACGTTTCCCGTATCTCACAGGAAATATCATTCATCTCCCGAAATCTCAAAGAATTTTACATCAGTCTCTGTCATTTTTATTCATTGTGGAAGCTATTTCTCCCTTTAATATCCTTTTACGTTGGAAAGGCATCACAGTTGATATAGTGATAATCGGACACACTCTGCAGCCTTTCCTAAATATATTGTCAATTTTCATGAAGACATGACGAAGAGACACAGCATAACTTTGCTGAATGTTTCAGCATTTCTACATAAAATGCTGCGAATATATATATATATAGAATGGTTTTTTATTGGGTGTTTAAGTCTGCATCTTTCCTTATTCTTTGTGATCGTGGAGGATATCTTAATGGAAACTTGTTCACATATAATGATTTGCTAACAGGTGTGTTTTAGGTTTTTCATCACAAAATATGGAGCCAATTTTTGACTTATTTTAGAACTCAAATGGATTCTAGATAGACTAAACTATCGCCCGGTTCCGACTCCACCCACGTCTATTGAACAGGTGAAGAGGCTCATCCATAGGATGTGGTTTCCGGCTTTCTCTTTTCCAATCTTTTCAATTTTTTTTTTCAATTGGGGTAGATAGACTAAACTATCGCCCGGTTCACACTCCACCCACGTCTATTGAACAGGTTTAGAGGCTCATCCATTGTTCCCTGTTTAGGATGTGGTTTCCGGCTTTCTCTTTTCCAATCTTATGTTGAGTAAAATGTGCTATTTGTGACTTGCCATTTAGATTGAGACGAAGAACTAATATCACCCAAAATAATAAATATAAGAAACGAAAAAGATTTCTTCACTTAAAAGCTTCAAGTTGACCACCCACAGAAAAGCGAGCGGATGCCGAATATTTAATACATTGTTTGTATTTAAAATCATTATTTCTTTGAATGTCGTAATGTCATCAGAAAAGCGCAAAGCATATTTCAAATTTCGTCCCGGACATTTTTGTTACTCTCACGAAAAGATCAAATTATTATTATTCACTGTAGATTATGAAATGAAAACTCATAGCATAAATCGACATGTAAACATGACCTCCATATAAACCCGATCATTATTGATCATACCTAAATTCAATGTTTACTCTGTAGCTAAAATAACTTGACCATCGACGCATTGTGTATAAATAGAAACCTTTTCAGAAAATGCGCATATATATATATATATATATATATATATATATATATATCCTTGCTGTCATGCTCAGAGGGGACAACCTGTGACTAAAAAACTTCTGAGGTGTTCAGTCTTTTCTTCTTCCTCTTTATATTTGATGGTTACATTCTCATTACTTGAGAGAGAAGAATAGAGAGAAGGGAAGTAGGAGGAAGTAGAGAAAGAAAGAGAGAGTGAGTGAGTATGATATATGGGTTTTAAAGGAAAGCAAATGCTTAATTTTAATAGAGATAGAGGGTAGAGAGAGACAGGGTAAAAAGAGAAAGACGAAGAAAGAGCGAGAAATATATATGGGATTTAAAGGTAAGCAATTGCCTAATTTGCCTTTTTTGTTTATATATTTTATTTTAATAATTTATTTTTTATCTGTGTTCACCATATCCGGACGAAAATAAAATGTAATTTTATTCAGTTTAAGTGTTAATGAACTAAATATAGGAAGTATTTTTCAATGTTTCTTTGGCCATTACGGTTGAACGGTGTTTTAAAACATGTAAAGCTACGTTTGAGTAGTTTCGTCTTAGTTCTGCCTATTTTGTTTTTAACAAAAACGAATTCGGCAGATATACAAAGATAGAAAGGTGCTTAAGACAAGGATGTGTCTTTTCACCGGATCTATTAAACTTGTACAGCGAGACTATTCTGAGGACCCTAGGATTAGTCAACGCAGGCCACAATTTAAACAACATAAGGTAGGCAAATGATACAGTGCTGATAGCAGACACGGAAAGGAAACTACAAGATATCCTACAGAAAATAGCTGAAGAGAGTGACAAGAAAGGACTAAAAATAAACTGCAAAAAACAAAAAAAAAACAAAAAAAAATAACGAATACATGGTCATCATCAAAAAGGGCAGCTCAAAATGCCAAACAGGTGGGAGATACTAAAATCAAGCAGCTACAAAAATTTAAATACCTAGGAACTGTTCTTACAGAAGACGGAAAGGGTGACACAGAGGTCCGATGGCGAATTGGTATAGCGAAGGATGCATTCCAGAAGTTGAGAGACAGAACAATTTTGTTAAAAACATGGAAGTGAGTACTGGATTGCTATGTGATGTCGGTTCCTCAATATGGCAGTGAATGTTGGACAATATCATCAAAGATGAAGGAAAGACTCGAAGCAACCGAAATGTGGTTCTACAGAAGGATGATGCGGATATCATGGATGGAGCATGTGAGCAATGACGAGGTTTTGGAAAGGATGGAAACGGAAAGGAAATTAATACTGAAAATCAAGAAGAGACAGCTAAAATTCCTGGGACATGCAATGAGGAAGGAGAGCTTGGAGAACGTAATACTAACAGGACAGATAGAGGGAAAAAGAGACAGGGGAAAGCAGCGGATAACATTTGAAGGACCTGATCAGGTGGTGTAACAGGAGAAAGCGTGCTAAGAGCCACCAGGGATAGAGAGATGTGGAAAGCTATGATCGTCTACGTCCTGGAAGAACAGGGCACAAAGAAGAAGAAGAAGAAGAAAAAGAAGAAGAAGAAGAAGAAGAAGAAGAAGAAGAAGAACCAGCGTTTAGTCTTAATGTATACCGTCAGTTATGTGCCATACGTGATACACGCTTTGGCTGACTTGGCAGAAGATTATCCTATAATCTGCGGTAGACTGGTTGCCAGCCAAGGCTATAGAACCCAATCTGTCCTGTTATTTAACTCATAACTGGAGGAAAGAGAGGGATTAATACTTTTCCTAAGGGTATTTGTGGAAGTGAATGCAAGAAATTTGAAACTCGCCACCCTGATTTGTTATTCTGAGTCGATATCCACTGCACCACAACGCACATCCTTTTAAAACCTTAAGATTTTTTAAATTTAGGTGTTGTCAAAAACTGCCCTATTAGTAAAGTTAGTACATAAATTAAATTGGATTGATTTATGCAAGTTATTCATGGGACTATGATGGTAATTGGATTCTTTGTTGATGTATTTTTGATGGTTTTAAAGGGTATAATGATATAAGTATTTTGGCGTCATTTTTGAAGATACAGGAAGATACAAGGAATAAGGATGATATACCTTAGATTCACTGAGGTATATCATCCTTATTCCTTGCGTAAAGACTCGATTGGAAGACATGAGTTATCTCCCACTAACACTGCAAGTTACTTGTTCACCAAGTTCGTAGTCTGCTAGTGAAGTCTCAACTCTAACAGTCAGGAACTAACCAACGTCTATATCCACTGTGCCATGTGTCCGTAGATACTGTAAATACTGTCATCTCTCTCTCTCTCACACACACACACACACACACACACACACACACATATATATATATATATATATATATATATATATATATATGAATTAACGAAGTTTAATGAAACTTGGTTATAAACAACCGACAATTTGAAATGATTTGTTTGAACATTATTTTTGATTGATACTTGTATTTAAGTAAACATACTGTTTATAATCAAACACTATTATATAATTATTTCTACCTGCCTGATTATTTACGATAATCTTTTATTATGAAATGTTTCTCATTCGGCAGGATTCGAACCTGCGATCCCTATCCACATAGTAGAAGCCACCGTGTGATCTGGTCCGTCTTAGTCATCTCGACAACAAATGACGATCAGTCTAAACAAAGTTAAATCATGCCTATAACACAATTTTTGAATTCATCGTAATAATCATATCTGCTTTGAAATGTATCATAATGTCAACAACTGTAAACATGTCACGGAAATTAACAAACATTAATGAACTTGGTTATAAACAATCGACAATTTAAATTTGAAATAATATATATATATATATATATATATATATATATATATATATATATATATATATATATGTATTGTAATAGTTGTTACAATGGTTTATAAATTCATAGTATCGCTACATAAAATTTTTCGCGCTTCTCATCGGGTGACAAAGTTGGATTGACAATTAAATGGTGTAAACGGTTTATTTGTGGTGATATGATGTTTAAGTGAAAGTGGTGTTGGGAGCTTATTCTGATTCTGTCGCTCGTATGGTAATCTTAGATATATGGGTTAAGAGAGGTGGCTTAGTTTAAGACAGATTCCTTTTTTATTTTATCTGGACTTTGGTGGAAGTGGCGTCGCTGTTAATGAGAGCGATGTAAATTTATGTGGTATAGGGAGTTTTAGAATGGTCTAGTCGTCCGTTCGTGGTTTTAGTGATGCTGCTATTGGGTTAAGAGAAGGGTGTGGGGTAGCTAAGTTTTGGGCAGGTCGCTTTTTCGTTTAGTTTAGGTATTTTATATTGGAATATATGTTGTTTTTTTTTCTTTGTTTTTTTTTTTGTTTTTTATACAGTACCGATAGTTTTGATTTTACTATTCTTTACAGGTAGATGGAATTATTGTTGGTGTGGTGTGGGATTTATTTTCTTTTATTTTTACCTTTTTTTGTTATAACGCTCTACGTTGTATCGAGCACTCTTTGTAAAAGTAAATGCATGAACAGCAGGTAAAAAAAACGTATGAGTTCCACAAATTTGTTACAATATATATATATATATATATATATATATATATCCTTCATTTGTGAACGAGTTATTACGTGACCTACATTTTTACCATGTGGTGTTTTCAGACGATTTGAAAAAACTGATTTTACCGTTTACATTTCTTTTTTTTTTTTTTTGAAGCACGCTCACGTAACGGTGTTTTTTCTTTTAACGCTCACGTGACGAGGAATGTTTGAACACGCAATCTTTTAAATTACAAGAAATTATAACGTTTTTACCCATGATTGTATGAAACTAATAAGCATTTTTAATATGGTTACACTTAGTCATAAGTATATATATATATGGGTTAAATACCAGTTATGGGTTAAATAGCAGGACAGATTGGGTTCTATAGCCTTGGTCGGCAACCAGTCTACCGCAGAAAGCAATGGCAAACTAATGCGGGATAATCTTCTGCCCAGTCAGCCATGTCTCTTTCGAGACATGATCGCCAAGTGTGTATTACGTATGGCAGTTAGCTAATATATATATGTAATTAAATACTTATGTTTGAAAGCAATCTTCAGACCATGTGTCTAAATATTGCTTTCAAGAATTACAACGATTTTCGCCGTGTGCTGTTGATATCAATATCAAATTTACGTACTCTGTAATGTTGGTATTAATTATATTTACCTATAAATATAACATACTTTAAAATTATATTTTTATTATTTGTTGGGTTTTCCGGAAAGTTCATGCTTATTTTCCGCCGTTCATATTCCAACATATTTCAAATTTATCAACAGATATGATATGCTTACTTTTCCGATTAGACCATTCTTCTAAATGGCAAAAACGTACTGTGTATTTTGATTATTAGAAACGAAATTCTACACTAAATTTCTTTTCCCTTAAACTTTTTCTGCTCAGGCATGGGTGCTAATACGACTTGCTGTTTCTTTTTTTCATACTTTTTTTATCACATACTATATAACTGCCAAATATAATTTTCAAGGTCATAACTTCTACAAGGTTATAATTTTTTCTTCTTTTATAATCAGACATACATTTTTCTACCCGACATAATGACAAGTTTTCATTTACCATACTTCCATATATTCAGTAATATATTCAATAAACATTTGAGATTTTCTCAAAATTAAATTTTCTGGGTCTTTTATCTTACTCATTTCTTCAGTCCCAAGGGAGGTAATTAAACATGATTCAGTAAGCGTGGAAATTCCTGAAAGAGCCAACAGTCAAAGAATCAAATCGGTTATTATGAAACACTGTCTTTGATGGCCTGAATATGTAGCAAGAACGAAAAAATCAAGGTTTCCACGTCAGTAATCTCACTTTGAAGATACAAAGACCAACTCAAAGCTACACTGGACTTTATAGCTTAAATCGTTTTAAACACAAAATCACTACCGTACAGACGGGTGGTATTCCATCAAATTTGCAACCGAAATCTTCGAAGCAACCAGAAAACAAAAGAAAGAAGTCAAACAACAAGAAAGAAATGCTTGACAAAATTATTTTTCTTCTTCGCCAACATTATCGTCTATTTAATGCCTTCGACTTTTTTGTACAATAGTTAGTCTCCTTAGTGCACGAAATTCATAGTTATAAATGAAGCGATCAGCAAAGATAAAATTAAATTTTTGAATACGACATATCGCCGACGAATAATCGTTGAAAATAAACATAAAAAAATAATTTTAAATAATATATAAATATGTATTAAATTCTTAAATTTAATTCTAATTGATAGAATTTTCTCAGTACATTTACAGTTCGACGTTACAGAAATGAAGCAAATTCAGGTGCTAATTATTAATGAAAATAATCCCAAAGACTTCCACAAAGTGTGTGCCAAATATTTCAGTTTCATACTAAAAGCTCCTTGAAGTAATATCAAACTGAATTCTTCACAATCATAAGAACTCCGAAGATTCGAGCGATCGAAACTTTTACACTGGTACTTCAAAAAGCAAAAGCTGTGAGATATCCGACCTCGGCGAGTTGACTCAAAGCTTCTGAAGTAATTAAAGCTTTTTCCGGTTGGACCCGAAAGCCTTTATCGTGGCGTCGGAAATGAAGAAAAGTGACGTTGTTTAAATTGCTGAGAAAGATCTTCGTTAATATTCTGTTAATGTTTCTCTCCGCCATCGACGTCTCTGTCGGACGCCAAGATCGTGCCCTTGCTTTGTAAGAGAAGAATTATCCCTTTGGCTGGCAAATGAGCCGCCCTTTATAAACAAGTCCAGCATTTACATCAGGCTTATCGTTCACAGCAATCGTCCATTTACAAGTAGGATGTGACGTCATGTTATTTCTTACCCGGCATTGGCGGTCGCGTATGTGAAGGCGGGTGACACTTAGGCGTTAGTTTAATGGAGAAGCACATCAAAAATATTATAACCGGGGGTAGAGGACGGATAGAGAGCAATGTGAGACCACATTCACAATGATAGTGAGGGTGGCGTTAGTGACTTGCCATAATTGCTTTATTAGTAACACTGTCTTGCTCTCGACCATAAGTCGAGGTTAAGGCCCTATGTTGCGGGATACAATAGAGCAAGGGAATGACACAGTAATACAATTGGCTAAAAGCACTAAACATGGGCCAAAGGTGCTATGCTGAATTTGATATTTTGGGGATAACAAGTACAAAACTAAGACTATAGTTAAAGCTAGGTCAAACTGTTTTGTTCTACACTGGACGATAACAGTGAATGCATACATACAAAACATGAATTATGTATGTTTGTGGTTTTATCTGTGTGCATATATTTATTGATAGGTATATGTGAAAATATGAATATTTATACATAAATTTATACATATACATCGATTTCCCAGACTCATACGGATATTCATATATATGTACCCACCCCCAAAATATAACGATTTTGGTGTGTGTATATATATATATATATATATATATATATATTGTGCCAAGTGAAGAGAACTCAAGGTTTTTTTTATATTTTGAGTGCTCTGGCATTTATTTTATTATAAACAGTGCTCAATATAATGAGTATTATAGAGCTTAATATAATATAATTATATGGTTATGTCAATTTTACATTGCAACATGGAAATTTTTACGTTTCGAGATCAATTCTCATCATCAGGCAATGTTGGTGTGGTTGTGCAGACGATTTACATTTAAATGACAAATACTTTCGGTTTACGGTGAATGTATGTGGGTGTTTTTGTGTGTGTGTGTGGGGGGCTAATCTGAATGGAGATTCACTTTGGGGTTTGACCCTGGAGAATTTCTGTGCTAACTAACTTTTTCCTCCTCTTTTTTCTTTTTCCTTGACCCTATTTTTCTCTTGTCTATTTCCCTTCGCATTTATCTGATCTTATTACATTTGATGTGATATTCCTTTTTTTTTTTTAGTACCCATCTCCTTTTCTCGTCCCCTTTAATCTATTTGTTGAAGAAAAGATTTTTTCCAAAGAAACCTCGAATTGCTATTTTTTCGCTACATCTAACAATTTGCTGTAAAGTTTGTTATCCTGATACAAAGGGGAAAATTATTTTAAAAAATATAGAAAAAGGAAAACTAACTTATTCCATTTTTGGCTTTATTTTTATTTTTATTTTTACCTAATTCGTCAGTGAGCATGTTATTTAATTTAGGTTTTATCCATTTTCTAATGTGAATAATTTACAATGTCTACATATGACATTAATTTCGTTACGTTTATTTAATAAATTTTTATTTTTGAGGGATCTAATAATAAATAGTTTTTCATATAAGCATAATAAACATGGTTCATTTAAGGACTTACATGTTTTAGCTTCTTTTAGGATTTTCCACTTTATGTTGGGTGTCTTTTTTGTTTCCTTTAGGTACCAATGATATCTCGATAGGGATGTTCTATTTTTGTATTTGCTGTTATTAAATGAAGAGGTATGCTGGTAAATTCTCTGCTTTAGAGTGTTTTTAGTACTCCCTATATAGACTTTTATATTGTTTGGGTTTTCCTTCGGCGATATTTCGCATTGATAAATTATCGATTCCGTCAAACACCTATTTTCTCGCGGATAGTTTATGGAGTTTTTACAATTACATTTTTTCTTGTCTAAATTGTTATTTTCTGTTGTCTGGTTATTTTTACCGGTTTTGTTGAATTTTTTAAAAATATTATTATTGTGGTTTTTATAATTTTTTCTAGATTATTCATACAGCTCTAAATTAATTTTATAGAGTTTTTATTAAAGATTTTACTTAGTGGATTTTTCTCCTGGAAGTCTTTCCTAATTAACTCGAGGATTTTTCTTCCCAACATACCATTAGTCATCTGGTTGTAAGGGTGTGTGTACCAGATGATTTTCCTATTCCTATTTTTTCTTCGAGGGTTGCTTTTCTTGTTTACATATTTAATATTTGGGTTTATGTATCCACTATTTTTCAAAGCAGTATTATAAAACTCGCTATGTTTATTGAACACTTCCTCATTAGCCGAGTTTCTACTAATTCTGTATTCTATTCATGAGGGTATATGCTTGATGATAGAAGGAGGGTGGTTAGATTTTGGTGGATGTATAAAGGGTTTGTGTTTGGTTTTTTGTGTGGTTGGTGTATTTATTTCTCTCAAAGTTACATCAAGGAAATCTACTTTTTTATCTTAGCTTTAACTGTTACTTTTAAATTGAGATTTTTAAACTCCTTGTGTATCATTTTTCTAACCCTGTCTATTTTGAAGTTTGTGGTATTTCTTATTACTATAAGTCCGTCATCTCTATAAAGTCCAATGTCTTTAGTGTTTACTTCCTTATAGGCTGTGAGATTATATAATATTAATAATCCTACCAGATTTGAAGATTCTGCAGAATCCATCGAACCCATCGTAATATCAAAATTGTTCTCGTTGGAATTAATTTTTTTCCACTGTTCTTCGTTGTGGATGAGCACAGATGTCTTGGCACTCTTTATTATTGTTTTCTCCTCGTCCGTTATATCAGAGTAAAGAGTGGCGAATTCCAGAGCCGTAACAAATAGTTTCTTTGATATCGATGGATAGAATTCCTCGATATCAAATTGGATAAAAGAGCAATTGCTCTTTTCTTTTATATTATAGAACCACCCTGTTACTTCCGTGGTGTCTTTCCATAATTTCAATTCCAGCGAATCCTTGGTTTGTTCGTTGATTCTTTCTAAAGTTTTCTTGCTAATTTTTCTTATTTCTGGTCTGGTTGGATTTATCATCCTGGTGATGGGATTCATGTTAAAGTTTTCTTTATGGTCATTTATTGTTATATAGCACTCTCTTGTGTTATGTTTTGCTACTCAATCGCTAATTTTTAATCTATCCGTGATTTTTTTGCTATCTGTATTA
The DNA here is from genome assembly GCA_037127315.1 of Ascarosepion bandense. Taxonomy (NCBI): domain Eukaryota; kingdom Metazoa; phylum Mollusca; class Cephalopoda; order Sepiida; family Sepiidae; genus Ascarosepion; species Ascarosepion bandense. The sequence continues at coordinate 114,963 of JBBBDQ010028575.1, forward strand.
ATTTTATCTACTAAGTCCACTTTATTCTTATCAACTTTTTTATAGTTCTTTGTTAGGTTTTTCATGATTAGCGTGTTGTATTTTTCCGGCGTTATTTTATAGAAATAAAAAAGAAAAAAAGAAGAAAAAAATCCTGTTAGCACAGAAATTTTCCAGCCCAAAGTGAATCTCCATTCTGATTAGCTACACACACACACACAAAACACCCACATACATTCACAGTAAACCAAAAGTATTTGTCATTTAAATGTAAATCGTCTGCACAACCACACCAACATTGCCTGATGATGAGAATTGATCTCGAAACATAGAAATTTCCATGCCGCAATGTAAAATTGACATAACCATATAATTATATTATATATATATATATTGTGTAAATATATATATATATATATATTGTGTATATATATAAGAAAAATTAAGGCAGACACGATATTTCATGTTAAATCCGAAGTATGGGCCAATTTCAAGCAAACCATCCTCAGCTTCCGTTTTCATTTTACAAATGATTTTTACTAAGGATTATACAAAGGATTTAACAAAGAATTTTACAAAAGATTTCTAAAATAAAGACGGAAGCTGATGATGGTTCGCCTGAAATTGGACCACTTTTGAGCTCTCTTAAAGAGTTATCCTACCACTTTGGATTCTTCTATACCCACATTGCATGCTGATATATATATAAATATATATAAATTAAAATAGGATTAATTCAATGATGTTGGATGATCATTTCGATATTAAAATCCCCACGGGGATAACACATTACCTCAGCAACAGAAAAAAACCTTTCAGAAAGGATTTTTCTGTTGCTGAGGTGATGTGTTATCCCCCGTGGGGATTTTCATATCGAAATGATCATCCAACATCATTGAATTAATCCTATTTTAATTTATATTTGCTCTGTAATATTTTATTACATGGAGCTCTCTTCCTGTATCATTTTTAATATTAAAATAAAATTTTTAATATTAATTAGGATCGGTTTTTTGGAATATACCTTCCTGCTTTTTCCGCTTGGATTAAAGTATCTGAATAAAAATATAAATACATATATATATATATATATATATATATATATATATATATATATTGGTTTTGATGATACGTTGATTTTTTTTTATCTACATCATATTGCTGTTGTTAGTACTCATCGAGTTCTCTGTATGGATCTATCGCTCTAATATTTTATATTAAAAAAATATATTTGGATTACACTCTCCGTTTACGGATTTGATATCATTCCATACATATATATATATATATATATATATATATATATAAATCAACTTGGAAAATTAGAAATTTAACATGTTTCACTATTATTTATGCTACATCGAAAATTTTCGAAAATGAGTTATTGACGCGAAACCTTCGATTAATTATTTCCAAAAAATTCCGATTAATTTTAAATAAAATGGAAACATTTAAAATATAAACATTTTCTTCTTGTTCTTTATTTTATCATTCTGTTGGATTTAATCCATATTTGATTCTTAAAGATTTCCACATGTTTTTATTCATTTATTTGCTAATTTTCGAATAATTTTGCTCGACTACATATTCGGGAGCGTATAACACAAAAGTAGGCTCGCTTCTGTGTTCCACAATTTTACAAATTCATGGGTGTATACAGCCATTATTCTTGACAGCAACCGATCCCACTAAATTTAGCATACAAATCTATTCTTAATTACATTAATGAATTACCTGAATTACTGCACAAATATGCATGACAAGAGCAACCTACATCTCATCACATGTTAAAAGTCTGTTTAACAATGTTCTTGTCAAAGATACTATCTTCCTAGTATTACGAAAGTTACATAAAATGCCCTCGCTTTAACTTAAACAAACAATTCCAATTCTTTCTAAATTTCCATTTTGTAGCACGCAAGATATATTCATTATGATAACATGTGCTAGCAGAATGACTCAGAATTACGAAGTAGTTCTGGATTCACAACTCGTTTCCAGTTTACAAGTTGACTCATGCAAAAAACAATTTAAATCAAAAGTAGAAAATGTATTAAAATCGAAGAACGTATTTCGAAATCCAGTCGAATTTATTTCATTTACTTATGCGCAAATACCCTAAAGAAAGAATTAATCCGCCTTTTCTTCCTCCAGCTATAGATTAAATAGCTAGACAGATTGGTTTCTACAGCCTTGGTTGGCAACCAGTCTTCCGCAGAAAGTAATGGCAGACTACTGCGGGAAAATCTTCTGCTGAGTTTGTCATGTCTCGAAAGTGTGTATCACGTATGACTCTTAACTGACTGACTGATTGAATATTAGCTCATTACTTTTTCCAGTGTAAACCCTTGTGAAATATAACTTCATATTTACAAGTCAGGTATGTCTGAATTTTTATTGTAGAGCCCCAAACCCATGAAATATAAAAAGTTTCTCAAAAACATTGATGTGCATGTACAAATATTTCGAAAATTAAATGCAATGAAATAATAAACAGACTGACCTTGGTTGAATTCAGTAATATCGTTTAAATTAGTTTTTGCACTTTAAGCACATACACACATACACACATACACACGATTAAGATGAACAAAATTCATTGTTCGTTTAAGTATTATACTGAATAAAAAGTAAACATAATCCAACAATTGTTCTAGGAAAGGGAACTGAAGATAATACTTTACAAACATAAACTATGATTTCAATTTGGAATAAAACATTGATGGAACGCATCCTGAATTCATTATACAAACACTGTGAGGAATTAATAAAGACCGAACTCTTCAGATTCTTCGGTGTCTGCTCACTTGTATGAAATTACATATTGGCGATAAGGAAATTGAACATAGAATATGATGCATTAACCCCCAAACTTAACCCAGCCTCAAACCACAATTTTCTAAAAATTAGGATCATATACTTAAATATTCATGTCAAATCGAAACTTTCATCCGGATGCCACGCGTGACATCAAACTCGTTGAGAAATATCTAAACTTTCAGCTGTAAAAAACTACTTTTTCAGATCGATTTTTAAAGGTGGTTTCAAGCGAATGAATCCGGTGAGTCTTAGCGAAGACCACACTTCTTTGAACCTTGTTGACTGGCGCTACAGAATCTCAAACAGAGAATTGTATCTCCCCCAAAAAAAGAAATTGAAGATTTTTAACAGCAACAACTACTAAAATGGATAGCACATGTAATTTGTCGAAGAGAAAATAATGACACACTCAAGATGTTGAGGATCCACATAATTTGAAACCAGGGTTTAAAATGGAAGCCCCCGTCAATACTGGAAAGGGCAATAACAGTTAATAGAGTGGAGAAACCTGATTTTCTGAGAATTTTTTTCAGTAAAAAGGTTTTATAAATTGCAATCTAAAATAACACTGACTGATCGGTAAATAACATAAGGAAAATAAAAATAAAATAATAATGAAAATTGCTAATATGAACATTATTATTCGCGAAGAAAATAGACGGCACATTGATTTAAGCTCGACTACGAGGAACAGGAGATGATGATAAATTGAGTAGAAATGGCTGCCCGGTCATTGGATACCGAATGTTTCTTTCTAAGAAAATAGATTATATTACCGTTAAAATTGACATTGTCATATTTGTTGATAGAAGAGATGAAACAGATAAATCTTAAATGACAGTTAATTATGATGTCTAATTGTTGAAGAACACGTTCAATGATGAATAAAATTTTAGCATTTTGAGATTCCGATATTGGAATGCGTTCAAAAATTAATTTTACGTTAATTTATCCATTGTTTTTTGTGCTTAGAAAGCTGAGAGAATTCAGTGTTCACTTTCTGAAGATTGTAGCTTGAATTTGTTGGAATCGTTTGCCACATTAATGTAATTCTATAGTCGCTCTGATGTTTGTACGGACCCAATAACAAATATTTCACTTTCAAAATAAACCCATACATAGACACGCATGAGTCCGTGTCTTTGTGTGGAGACTAATGTATATAGTGTGACGCATATGCACTGGAAATATGTAAGTGTGAGTGTATGTGTGTGAACTTGAGAGGGTGATATGGATGGAGATGGTGAAAAAGAATAAAAAAAATCTCTGTCAGGATGAATGCAACCGAAAGTTTTATTCATCTGTTGGAACGTGGATATTGTCAAATTGAAGTTTATTACTTTTATTTTTTGTTTTTTTCAAGAAAAAAATGGCACCAAATATATATTTTTTCTATCTTATCGACGTTTTTCGGTTATTGAATGCTTTTGGTACCAACACTAGCAAATCATTCGGAATGATTGCTTTTTTTATCTTATTTATATTTTTTCTTGCATAAACAAATAACTTACAGAAATAGTAACTGGACAGAGAATCATGGTTCTCACTCCCCTCTCACTCACTCACTCACTCACTCACTCACTCACTCACTCACTCACTCACTCACTCACTCACTCACTAACATACTCACAAACTCGCTCACTTACTCACACACTCACTTACTCACACACTAACACACTCACAAACTCGCTCACTTACTCACTCACATAGCCACCTACCTATTCATACAGACACAAACACACACTACAAAAATGACGGTCGATCGTGGAAAATTAAAAAAAATATCTTTCACGGTCAATAAAATAATAGCTATTCACAGACCTAAAAAAAAATAATTTTTGGGCGGTATAAAATAAATAAAACTATATCGATTATCTGACATTTGAACTCTAGTCCCCACACCAACTATTTTTAAAGAATGAAATTCAAATCTGTTTTCTATTAGGACAGAGAAACTGTTTTGTAGCCGGACACTAAACCGTCAATTCTTTTGTAATTCACCATGTTTAGCTAGTAGTCTCTCCGCTAATCTTGATGGCCAAAACATTTCTAAGAGAAGCACAACGGGTTATTATTTTTTCTATGTTACTGATATAATTTCAGATAATCTTGACGTAACCCAAGGGCAGCAGAGTTATGCATGATTTAGGAATTAGTTTTCTAAATATAAATTATGGAGTCTGTTTTCTTCTCTATTCTTTGCTGTTTGCTAACAAAATCATTATATTATTCTTATCAGAAAATAGCAAAAGAAATCAATTCTAGAATGAAAAAAGTTCTGAACTAGTTTTCATGTCATTTGAATATAAAATCTTTTAAAAAGATGCATAAAAGGAATGTTTTGTATTGATGCTGTTGTTTGCTTATTGGGTTGTTATTTTGACTGATGCGTTTCGTTTACCCACGAATGATTCTGCACATTAAAAATGATGTCCAATTTGATTACGAAGCCTTATTGAGTACTCTCCAATAGATAACTTAACCTCAAAACATAATCGTATTTTTTCACCTAAAATAATAAAAGAAAATAAAAGAAAAGAAAAGAAAAAATAACTTGTTAAAATAAAGCCCAAATCTCGTGTTTTCTCAACGTGAGCTTCTTACAAATTTTGAACCGTAACAAATGAATTACGTTGGGTGGGACCGTCAGCTCATATGAAGCTCTGAAATATGTCTGTAAAAATTTATATTTTTACAAAAAACAAATAAAAAAATTAAAAATTCATCCGATCTGATCAATAGATGGAGCTGTAACATTTATATACCGTGAAATTTAAGTTTGCGTAAAGAAAAAAAACTAAATGCTGCAATAATATGGTTTCAAATCAGAAATAATATAACATTAGTAAAAAAAATGTTCCATATAAAATTTAAAACGTAACTGAAAAAAAACCTGTTAGCTGATATTTTCAAAAGGAAATACTTATATTAACTGTGATACGTTGTCTTCTTCCCTTGTTTAACGTATGCCTAAACACGTGTATCTAAACATCGTAGCAGACAAAATATGAATAAAACCTTATTTCTGAATGAAAGCTAGGAACCTTCCGAAGTTGAATGAATCGGACTTCGGTAGCAAATCAACTCATTCTTTCTCGCTATTCCCGAAAATATGCAAGTCTCTTGCTTATCAGTGTACAATTCGCCTCGTTTACTCTGAAACAATAATATCTATTCCTTTTTTAAATCGCTAATGGTCTTCAGCGGATGTGCGTTGTGGTGCATTGGATATCGGCTCGGAACGAGAAATCGGGGAGCCTAGTTCGAATTCCAGCCGAATTCATTGCATTCACTTCCGCGCAAATACACTTGGAAAAGGTATTAATCCGTCTATTCCTTCCAGTTACGTGTTAAATAACAGGACAGATTGGGTTCTATAGCCTTGATCGGCAACCAGTCTACCGCAGAAAGCAATGGCAACGTACTGCGGGATCATCTTCTGCCCAGTCAGTCATGTCTCTTTCGAGACATGATCGCCCAAGCGTGTATCACGTATGGCACATAACTGACTGAATGGTCTTCAGGATAAATTCGGAATTCGGCTCTCATAATGGCTTCATGTTTAATTTCGCTCCACTCAAAAGAAAGTTGAACATTTTAACCATTTACTTAATATTATTTTCCTATAATGATCTGAAAATCTACTCTTAACATTTTATCAAAGGATAATATATATCTTTCTTGGATGACATTTTACACAGCAATGTTCGTCAGGTCACGACTCCTGTAACCCGTTTGGTTATTAGGGCACCCATGTACAGCAGTTACAACTGCAGTGGTGTATCTAAGGTAAGATAACCTAACGAAAATGTCTTCCCTTGGGACGATTTTGAATTTAGGGTTTTCTTTCTCCTAGCCTTTTCTTTAATCCATAAATGGTGAAAGTGATGAACTCGTACATTTCCTAAATATCATTTTGCAAAAGTGAACGTTATGAAAACTGAGCCGTCCTTTGAACTCATATCACCGATTTCACTTTCAGTTTTGCTAACCATTACATTATAGCACCTTACTGCTACAGTGCGCTATAAAACCTTTACTTTTGAAGGATTTGATTGATTAAATCTTCTAATTTATTTTTGTCTTGATTTAATATAAAATGTTTCAAGGAATTTTAAGTGATAATTGGTATTTGATCCACTCAAAATTGTGAACCTGTATTTAAAGAGGAATGCACTTGAGTTTTAGTTAGATTTTCAGAGATTTGATTCTCGGGTGTGACGGAACATTATGCAAATGATCAAATCGATCTTTTCTGACACACAATAGAACATGATGAGTTATTCCCTTCTCTTTAAATTGGGTGGTTATTTCCCTACAGTCAGCTTCACGCTGGCACGTAAATTGGAAATCTTTGGAACTTATTCGATATTAGGTAGGGACTCTTTATAAATTAAGGGTACTTTTTCATTTTTTTCCATTTTCTTCTTGCCAACTGCCGTAGTCTCAGTTTTGCTCTTCCACACATTAACTGTTTCTCTGTTTAATATATTAATTAAATTTTGTACTTCATATGACTTTTAATTCATTAACCACAATTTGTAATTTATATGAAATTTAATATATTAATTAACTTGTGTATTGTATATGGCATTTAATTCATGAATTAAATTTAAAATTTATATAACATTCGATGCATTAAATAAATTTTGTACTTCATATGGCATTTAATTCATTAATTAAATTTTGTGCTTTATGTGGCATATAATTCATTAATTAAATTTTGTAATTCATATGGCTTTTCTTTCATTAATTACATTTTGTACTTCATATGGCTTTTAATTCATTAAATAAATTTTGTAATTTATATGACATTTAATTCATTAATTAAATATTGTAGTTTATATTACATTTAATTCATTAAATAAATTTTGTACTTTATATGGCATTTAATTCAGTAATTACATTTTGTACTTCATATGGCATCTAATGCGTAAATTAAACTTTGTATTTCATATGACATTCAATTTATTAAATGAATTTTGTATTTTATATGGAATTTAATTCATTAATTACATTTTGGACATCATATGAAATTCAATTCATTAAATAAATTTTTTACTTCATATGGCATTTCATTCAGTAATTACATTTTGTACTTTTGTTTACATTCAATTCTTTAAATAAATTTTGTACTTTATATAGCATTTAATTCATTAACTAAAATTTGAATTTTATATGACATTCAATTCATTAATTAAATGTTGTACTTTATATGACAATTAATTCATTAAATAAATTTTGTACTTTATATGGCATATAATTCATTAATTACATTTTATATTTCATATGACATTTAATTCATTAATTAAATTTAGTAATTTATATGGCATTTAATTCATTAATTAAATTTTGTACTTTATATGTCATTCAATTGATTAAATAAATGTTGTACTTTATATAGCATTTAATTCATTAAATAGATTTTGTACTTAATATGGCATCTAATTCATTAAATAAATTTTGTAATATATATGGCATTTAATTCATTAAATAAATTTTGTCCTTTATATAGCATTCAATTCATTAAATAAATTTTGTCCTTTATATAGCATTTAATTCATTAAATAAATTTTGTACTTAATATGGCATTTAATTCATTAATTAAATTTTGTAATTATATGTCATTTAATTCATTAAATAAACTTTGTACTTTATATAGTATTTAATTCACTAATTACATTTTGTTCTTTATATGGCATTTAATTCATTAATTAAATTTTGTACTTTATTTGATATTCAATTCATTTAATAAATTTTGTACTTTATATAGTATTTAATTTATTAATTACGTTTTGTACTTCATATTACATTCAATTCATTAAATAAATTTGTACTTTATATAGCATTTAATTTGATAACACAGGCTTTTAAATATCTATTACTTTACCATGTTTCAAAATAGATAGCATTCATCTGTTTCCATATTGTCTTTATTCGAAACAACTTTAATAGAGACTGATACAACTAATGTATAATTTGAAGCCTTGATATCAAGAGAGCCGTCAATATGTTTACAATGAATTATCTATGCGTATAAAGCTTAGTGGATTGAAATAAGATTAACTTAAAAAATTGTAGATTACTGCTTAACACATTACAATTGGAGGGTGTCTATAAAATGACCGACCTGAAAATCATACATTGTACTGAATTTATTTCAAAAGAAATTATTAAAATTTTCACAGGTTTTTGAAAATTTGGGGTTATCTATGTATAGATATTAAATTGATATTAAGCATATTTTGAAGTTTCAATGTATTTTAGAATTTGCTTCGAGAGTTTAAAATGAGAGTAGAAATTACATGATATAATAAAAGTATAATTTTTCCATTATCAATAAAGGCATAAATACAATGTGCCTTTCAAGTAACATTTATAAAAGATCACATAAACGGATATGAGACAAAAATTTAGGTCATCAATTATAAAAGTGGAACAGAAAAGAGTGTCGATAAATAACGCCTCAATATTTAAAAACATTTGTAAACAGATCTCGGACCATCGAAAAAATCCAGGTAATTTATACAAAGTCTTTACTGGAAATTATTCCCTCTACCCATAATGACGCTTTAAGACAAAGACAGGTAGTATCAAGTCTCCTTGGTACAAAATGGCAGTGACAAAAGACATCTTAATTGTATATTTATCATAAATATATATCTTCGAAATTTTACAGAAATTGATTGGTTTATATAAAAATAGTATCGCGTATTATACAATTTAACAGTGAGTTTATATTTGATCAAGTGGTCTTCATAAATGATAAGAACGATCGGTAATCCGAGAGCAAATTTGCATTGATTTAATAACTAAATGTCATAAAGGTAGGTACCTCCATTAAATCGCTAAAAAAACAGCATAGTATGAATAAAATTGATCCCAAACTTAATAAAAACTAACTTTTTCCATAAAAATGTTTATATTATTATTAAGAAGAAAGATAAAAGTAATTTTTAATTATATAAAAAAAAGTACAACCTTCTAACATGTTTGAAAGTTTGGCAGAAAATCTTGTTTTGATTTGAGTTAGCAGGTAACCAAAACGTTAAGACTGTTTAAGATGGAAAGCGTAATGATGACATCACACACATTAATTTGGAAATTCTTGCAAAAATCAAATCATTGTCGCATTTTAATGAAACTTTCAGTACTCATTTACAAATGAAGTACATTATTTGGGATAGATCCATTTTTTAAATATCTTGATAAAAATATATATTTTTACCTCTGTTACATCCACCCTGCACGTACATCCATGAAACTTTAATAAATGTTTATTTGTTGTGGTCTATAATTATTTTAGTTAAACGCAGGACTCATTGGGGAATATACATCATGTATCTTTTTTAAATTTGACCACTCTATCAGAAAATCTACTCTGAAAACTCAAATAAAAATGCAATAAAACTCTGATATTATTTGATAAGCTTTTAATTGCTTGAATAAATAATAAAAATTAAGGGCATTATAGTCAGAAGAAAAAAAATTTTTGATTACTAATCCAATTTTAAAAGAATTGATTTCATTTTTTTATTATAATAATTACTAAAATTTCAAAATTATTTAAAAAATCATCCATGATTTGTTTCGGTGAGATTTTTAGTCAAGAATTAATGGTTATATTGGCTGTCAAAAATTGAATATTTTAATAAAAATCGTTTGGCCTTCATATTTAATTTTATTGTGTGTGTGTGTGTGTGTGTGTGTGTGTGTGTGTGTGTGTGTGTGTGTGTTTCAAGTTTCTTTTTTGTATGGTAATATCTATGTGCAAATTAAAAGATCGAAGTTACCTCCCTTACCCGAAAATAAATTGTACAATTTTGTCACTGATAAACGCCATACACTTTTATCTCTAATCAAGAAGCAGTCAATACGTTCTTGATATAAGACGGACAAGTCAAAAACTTTAAATCTGTGATTAAGAAATAGCTTTATTCTAAATTCTACGCTATAAATAAGTAATACTTGTTTAGATCAGATTAATTTAACATAAAATTTGATAATTTTCCAAAATTAATGTGTCACAGATGTATATCATATTTTTGCATGATTTTTAAAACCGAGAATTAAATTTTGTTTACAAATGTGTCAATCATTCAAGATGGCGGCAAAATTCAAAAATTGAAAAGAAACTCAAACATATATTGCAATCAATATAATTTCTGTTTGAAATGAACCAGATTATTTTGCTTAATGGAAATTAAAACTAAAATAAAGTTTCAAGAAAGATATTTAATTTTAAAAATTCAATTTAAAAATTAAGTATAAAAAACGAGTGAAGGTAACGAGATAAAGGCTAAAGTATTGAAAGATTATCATGAAATACAGAAAACAATGATTGAAAATATTTCTGTAATGATGGAAAAGATGAATAAACACAATAATGGAAATAGTAGTGTCGTGACTTTTCTCCTTATTGGGCGCAAAAATGCGACATCTAACCTATATATTTTAGGCAAAATACTTACATCCAAAGAGAACAAACTGAATAAATATACGTGAAAAATGTCAAAATAGCACAGAATTTTTATATAACATTATCATAATCCATGCAGTTTTGGTTATATACGGATATATCCATAATTATTTATAAATTTTATATATATATATATATTATTTATTCATAAATTATAACATGGATATGTTACAATATCACTACAAAAGTAGCCATTTTGTTTCAACAATTTTGTGTCTTTTCAAACAAAATGGCTACTTTTGTAGTGATATTGTAACATATCCATGTTATAATTTATGAATAAATAATATTATTATCTTTACTTTTGTATTGAGCACTTTCTTAAAAATAGTTCTTTTGACAAGGAATATTATTCCAACAATACTTGTATATATATATATATATATATATATATATATATATATATGTGTGTGTGTGTGTGTGTGTATGTGTGTGTGTGTGATTTCTCTTTTTTCTTGAAATTTATATATATATATACATATATATACAGGAAGTTGTGGATATGTTACCGTCTAAATTACGCATAACTGAAAATGAAACTCATTTTAACAAATATATGTGTAATTAGGTTCATACAACTATGAATGAAAACCTTATAATTACTTGTAATTTTAAAAATTCCGCGTTCAAAATTCCCGTCACGTGAGCGTTCATAATAAAAAAAACGGTAAACGGTAAACTCAATTATTGCAAATCGCCTGAAGACACCACATCGTAGAAACCTAAGTCGTGTAATAACTCGTTTAAAATGGAATATATATATATATATATATATATATATATATATATATATATATATATGTGAAGTGGGATTAAGGTTTTTCTATTTTGAGTAACCGGCAGTTTATTTATTTTTTTACAAATTGAAATTAGAATGTAATGGTAAAAAGAATGAAGTTCTTTTGTTTCCCTCCCCCCTCTCTTTTTCTGATAAGAGAGCAGAAAGGACAGTCTTGGTACTAAATGGGCACATCACATCAAAGACAATAAATTTAAGTGAAAAATAATAAAAATAAAAGGAAAAGGGGAAAAGATAAAATTAGGTTAAAAGCAAGTTGACATTTGGACCGTTAGGGAGGAAAAGGAAGGAAGGCGGAAAGGAAGGGAAAGGAAAAAAGGATGAAAAAAAAAAAAAGAAAATATTAATTAGCATGCATTCTTTTAAAAATACAGGCCAAATACCAAAATGATTCTTACCTCTGTTTAAGAAAAGGAACACACACATAAATATGTCCACATACATAAACTGCAAAATAAAGT
>JBBBDQ010028575.1:132500-177500 GCA_037127315.1 Ascarosepion bandense
TTGTGTACGTTTGTGACACAAACTTTAAAAATACACCCTTCTTATGTGTGTTTTTTTTTATAAAGTCGTGTCTTAGGTATACGAGAAACCCTTGACCATGCAATACATCGTAAAGGAAATCGAAACAGTTTTACACTCATATTTCAGTGTTTGCTTTTTCCCAGGAGAGTCGATTTACTAAGAATTTCTATGTTAAATAAAGCAGACCCCTAAAATAATGAATTATCCGTCAGAAATAAAACATACGTGATGTGTTTTTAATTCTATACGCTTTTATTAAACTTAAATTTGAAGGCATTTAAGAGCGACCCAAAAATAAAAAAAATATAATGTCAGTATAATTTGCTTTAGTTGAATGTGAAAAGTAAAACATTTATTCTAAGAGCACATTTTAGAAAAATGACAATGAGTTATTCTTTTATGTAAATGAAACAGTTCCTTTGTAATTCCGAAATGTTTCTTTGTGTCGGGAGAATAAATTAGGCAAGAAAAATAACACAAAAATTTCTTTTAAAATAATAGAACTTAAAATAACAATTTATGGTGTTGCTTAGGAACAGTAAACAAATCCTAAAAAACAATGACACGCAAAAAAAATAAAAAATAAAAACAAACAAACAAAAAATAGCAAGACAATAAACAAAAAAAAAATAGGAAAAACAAAAAACAAAGACACACGTACCGATGTATCAGAAAACGTTGTTTTCATGACACAAAATTGACAGAATAGAAAATCAATTAATATTTGCGTATTCATTGCATAAACAGCCTGACATTTGCTAAAAGGAAAAAGTAATAAAGTAAAATTTTTTTCAAGAACATTCACACTCGAAAATGGTATTTTTTTTATTTGTCGAAAATGTATTTATAAAAACAAAAACACTTTTGGTGAACGGCAACGGAGTGAAATTCGAACTGAAAAAGAATGATTATTTCTTTTAAATAAAAATGAAATGTAGATTTTTTTTCTAATCTTTTAGAACATAACTACAATGATTGCATTTTGCAAGCAAGAAACCACGAAAACATATTTTTTTAGTTTCATTGAATTGTTTTTGGTAAGATGTGAGGCTAATTAACTATACATTTACACTTGATATTGAATATTTCTTTGCTGAAATATCGTCAGGGGATTTCCTTTATAAATCTAAAAAAAATAATTAAAGAACAGATGCCGAATTAAACAGTACACACGAGATAATGAGAAACATATCCTCTGCAAAAATATGTATTTTTTCATGAAAAGTCAATTCAGTAAATGTTTCATTCATTATTTAATTAATACTTAAAATTTTGTTTAAATCGGATAATTCCTTGATCTTTTATAAATATCCTAAATAGGAGGATAGCGATATTGTACTTAATTTCGAAAAAAAACCAAAAAAACATCCATTTTGGTGGTACGTAGCAAATTACATTTATGCTATATTCTTAGTAACATCTTCACGCCATCAAATTTATTAATTATTCTAAGTTTATTGAAAGCTCATTGAATAAGAATATATATTCTCGAAGTATTGGTTATTTTTAAATGGTATTTTTAAACATAAATAACAAATTTATTTTGATTACACTATTTGTCTTCCGTAGAAGGTTACTTCATAGCGCTGTTTCTAAAACAATTAGAATTACAGATTAACCTCACTGGCTCACAGTGTGTAAATAAAATGTCATTTTTCTTTCTATTTTAAATAAAATGCATGCATTGTTTTAGAAAATCTAACGAATTGTGTCTTACTTTCACTGATATAATTCGAAATAAAACTCTAGGAAAAATATTAGGTTTAAACAATTTAAATTTATTTATATTTTTCGTATATAATGGTGGTTCGATGAGTGACCGAACAACGGATTAAAGTTTTATATAGATTAATCATTCTTTAATTCAGATCAAGATTTACAGCATTGTCTTAAAAACAAAAATCAAAAGTTAATTTATTTAAAATGAGTTTTTCGGTTTTTATAAAAAAAATTCTTGGCGATACCGTTAGTATACAATCTACGTGTTTTCCTATATTTTTGTGAAAATTTTAAAAAAGACACTCTTCGTAAGATTTTTTCATAGAATGCAAGGCCATAAGTAATACTAGGAAATCTTAACTATGAAATATATCGAATACGAAAGCGTAGCAGTGACAGAAAACGATTTTTGAGATCGACTACTTTTTGTTGGATTGACTTACTATGAATTTCTGCTGCAAACGAATCAAACCCTTCAGCTCCTGAACCAACCAACAGAAATAGACTGTTCTCCATTTTACACTTTGGTGAGTAAGAATGAAACTGATTCTGGATAATTTTGCGAATTAAAAATTCATCCCCTACCATTCTTACTCATAGTAATATATATATATATATATATATATATATATATATATATATATAATCTACTTAGTTGATTTACCATTCTGATAATATCTTGAAAAAAAATAAAGGCACTTTTATAGATTTTATTCCAAAAAGTTTGGAATTTAAAAGATAGTCGGTAACCGAAACTGCAATATAACGAATAATCCATCGTCTGTATAAATCTCGGTTTGGAATATATATACCTAATAAAGGTCTGTAACCGTTGCTGAGTAATTTATCTTACCCCTTGTTTTAATTAAAGTTTAATTCAAGCTTATCAGATGCAACTCTAGTGAAAACCTAAATTGATGTCATACTTTTTATAACGAATTGTTTTTAAAGGTTTAACTCGATTCGGTATTTAAATTTCATTGGTAATGACTTCTTGTTATTGTAGTTACATATTTTAAATTATTTATTTAGTTTATAATTGTTTATTCTTTAAAATATCTGATCGATTTATATTTAAATTTATGAAAATGTAATTTCTTAGTGATTGTCATACTGCACCTGATTTTTTTTTTAGGATAGAAATTGACATTATAACGATGAGCTTGCCCTTGCATTCTTATACAATATATTCTTCTACCAGGTGAAGCATTTGTCTGTGCATCAAAAGACACAAATGAAGATGCTCTGTTTTACTTGCAGATATGTTCGCTGAATTTGACTAAATTAAAGTATTGAAAAGATAATTTCTATTTACATGCACGTTCTCGACTAGCTGAAATTTTATTAGCAATTCTTACAGAATTTATTAGAACATTTACCTTTATAGTATAGAGTGAGTATTTTTCTTAAAATATATATATATATATATATATATATATATATCAAAGATGGATATTTAGAAGTGTAAACTGTCGCTGTAAATATTTTTAGATAAGTAAATCTATCTTTCAGACCCCCCCCCATCCCTCTCATGCCTATCTAAAGTATTTTTCATATGTGAAATTAAAATTCCAAAGAAGAATACATCAGAAAATTATTTCTGACGTCAAACTTGACGTCGATTAATAAGGATTTTCGTTCATAATTTAATATAAACATCAATGCTAAAAACACTCAGTGTTTTCACAATACACCTAGTAATACATATTTCATTAGATATATTCACAAAGATTTATTTATTAGTGTAAGTTTATATATAGCTTTTGCTTTATTTACACTAGGAATTTCTTTTATTTACCTTCTATAATCTATAGGTATGTATTGTACGAACGATGCAAAATTTAGAGAAATGAGGTTTCATAAGTATTAATTCATGAAACGCAAATTGGTAAGTCGTCTAAAAAAAAGCATGGGCCAAAGCGTGTTGGTTGTGAATTTGATCCTTCGATCTAGTAGTGCAGAAAGTCACATAATTTTGTTCAGTGGAAGAGACGGACAAGCATAGACAAAGGTTTAGAAAACCGACGGGTATTAACTGATATGAGTTATCTCCCCTGTACATGGAAAATGCAATGAGAATAGTCAATCGCTGTAGGCCAGGTATTATTTTTTTTATGTATATGATAGCTAAACGATACAAAAATACGGAAGTTAATTTTTATATAACCGAAGTGAAATCTTGGTCAGGAAATCGACACCAGAACTATTAATCTAAAAATAGCCATATATATATATATATATATATATATATATATAATTGGAGTAGATAGACTAAACTATCGCCCGGTTCACACTCCACCCACATCTATTGAACAGGTGAAGAGGCTCATCCCTTGTTTCCTGTTTATGATGTGGTTTCCGGCTTTCTCTTTTCCATTCTTTTTACTCTTACGTAGCCCCCTGCGCATCAGTGGCGTTACCTCCTTGCTTGGGGTGATATGATTAAAAAAAAAAAAAATAATATATATATATATATATATAATTCACAGTAGGTTCATACAACCATGGATGAAAACGTTATAATTTCTTGTAATTTATAAAATTGCGCGTTCAAAAATTTCCTGCCACGTGAGCGTTAAAAAAAAAAAAAAGAACACCGTTACGTGAGCGTACTTAAAAAAAAAAATAACGGTAAAAAATAAAATCAGTTATTGCAAATCTCCTGAAGACACCACTCATGGTAGAAACCTAGGTCGCGTAATAACTCGTTTACAAATAGAATATATATATATATATATATATATATATATATATATATATATATATATATAATTTAAACGCAAATTCTACTGCAACAGCTTCTTTTCTCGCACTTCCCGCCTGTGGAATTCCCGTCCATTTACTTGCTTTCCCGACGGCTACAATCTCCAAGAAAAGTCAATACTCATCTAGTATCTCACTAAACTGCATCTTCTCTCCCATGCTACTTTCTCCGTCCACTCCACTCTTATCAGTATGGGCGATATAATTATAACAGACACACACACACACACACACACACACACACACACACACACACACACACACACACACACACACGTGCATATATATATATATATATATATATATATATATATATATATATATTGGCAATAAAATAACATGTAGAAATGTGTGTGTGTGTGTGTGTGTGTAAAATAGAACAAGTATATAAATATACTTAAAAAAGCCCAAGAGCCCTTTTGAGGAAACGAAGAATTCTTACAAGACATTAAGCGATCGATTTTATATTAATTATTAGGACACGCATCATGTGAGACGCTAGCTCAAACGTCAAAGAAAAAAAATACCCCTAAAAACTTGAGTTGAAGTGTGAACAACTGTTTGGCGGCGATAATCACCTGTCTGCAAAAACTGACTCCCTCATAGACTGAGAAAGGCATGTGTTGATAGTTAAGAATGTAGGCGTACAATATGAGAATAAGAATTAACTTGGGCATATGTGTTTAAACATGTGCGCAAAGGAGTCTTCGTCAGAGAACGAACGCGCACGCAAGCCCAGGCACACACTGCCTTAATCCTTAATTCTACCGAATATTTCGTGCCCCAAAACGCATAAAGGCGACTGAGAAAAAGCAATATATATATATAGTTGTATTTTTAATAAATATTTTCTTTACAAATATATTTTATATAATAATAATAATAATAATAATAATAATAATAATAATAATAATTATTATTATTATTCTATGCGTATTTAAATTATTATATGCGCACTAATAGGCAAACACACTGACTGTTCCTATATATATATATATATATATATATATTGTAACTTTTAAAAATATTTTCTTTACAATTATATTTTATGCAATGATAATAATAGTAATGATTATTTTTTTATATGCGTATATGTGCACTAATAGACAAACGCACGATGTATATATATATCGCTCATTCAGTAATGGATTAGAGCACTCTGGCTACTGGGCGGGTATAATGACAATATGCACTCTACAATATTTGCCTTCTTCTACCGAATGCCCATAGCCCAGAGGTAAAATCGCCAACTGACGCCAATTCGGTCGGGTTTCAATCCTGGGTTAAAAGCAATCGGAGTCTAACCGTAATAATGAGCTGTGATACCGCGAAACACATCTGTCTACGGATGACTATATATATATATATTGGAGTAGGTAGACTAAACTATCGCCCGGTTTACACTCCACCCATGTCTATTGAACAGAAGAGTCTCATCCCTTATTCCCTGCTTAGGATGTGGTTTTCTTTTTACTCCTTTTCATTTTTTTTTCAATTGGAGTAGATAGACTAAACTATCGCCCGGTTCACACACCACCCACGTCTATTGAATAGGTGAAGAGGCTCATCACTTGTTTCCTGCTTAGGGTGTGGTTTCCGGTTTTCTATTCTCCAATCTTGTCACTCTTACGTAGCTCCCTGCACATCAGTGGCGTTACCGCCTTGCTCGGGACGATATGATTAATATATATATATATATATATATATATATATATATATATATATATATATATATATATATATATCAATGTACACGCTTTATGTTAGACGTTTCAACGTAGTGTAATGGTTAGCAAGATTGTCTTGCTAGAGTAGTGACTTCTTCGATACTCCATACTTTCGGCCTTGTAATTCGTCTAACCTACGCTTAGTAAACTGCATATATATCAGAAAGCTTAATTTTTCTAAAACTTTTCTTAAATTCAATCGTCAAGATCCGGCTGTTTAATTTTCTTTTTATTCTTTTTTTTTTTCTCCAATTTTCGAATGGTCTATACATTGCCGTCAAAACTGAGAATATACTGTTCAAAATTCATGTCTGTACTGTTTTGTTCTACTGTCTCATTCATAAACATGAATTGAAGTTTGTCAGTGTAGGAGACAAAATATTCTTGTCTACACCCCTTATTTGAAAGCAGTGAATTCGATTTATTTCATAGTGGCATCATGTGTAAATGTTAAATAGAGCGAGAACGCCCCAGAAAAGCATCTATCAAATATATATATATATATATATATATATATATATATATATATATATATATATATATATTTTAATTACTTCAATATAGGTTGGGCTTTATGATTCAGTGGATATTGGAGAATCGAGTTCGAATTCCAGTTGAATTCGTTGCATTCGCTTAAGCGCAAATATCCTAACGAGAAGTATTAAATCGCCACGTCTCTCCCCCAGCTATGGGTTGAATAGCAGGAAAGATTAGATTCTATAGCTTTGGTTGGTAACCAGCCTACTACAGAACGTAATGGCAACATACTGCGCGAAAATCTGCTGCCCAGACAGTCATGTCTCTTTTTGAGACATTTTCACTCAAGCGTGTATTACTTATGGCACTTAAATGATGTTCCATACACATATGAAAATACCTAAGCGAAAAGTATTTTATTTGATGTGGGTTGTTTATATCTACCTATCTATTTATATATCTACTATCTCTCTATTTATCTATAAATAGTTAGATCCCTCATTAAATGAAATATATAAATATGTAATAGATTGGAGTAGATCGACTAAACTATCGCCCGGTTCACACTCCACCCACGTCTATTGAACAGGTGAAGAGGCTCATCCCTTGTTCCTTGTTTAGGATGTGGTTTGCGACTTTCTCTTTTCCAATCTTTTCACTCCTACGTAGCCCCCTGCGCTTCAGTGACATTACCGCCTTGCTCGGGGTGATATGATTAAAATTAAATGGATAGTTTTGACAAACAAATCAGCATTACATAGTGACTGCTATTTCAAACGTCAAACCACCTACAAACCATTTATCGCTTATATAGATTTATTTAGCGGTCTCGGGAAGATAAAGTAAGGTAGAGGAAGGAGAAAAGTAAACATTTATGTAGAAATTTATTGATGTATGTTTTGCTTATTGTTTATTGTGTAATGTTTACACGAAGTACAGATAGGTGGTTTCTTTATTTAAACAAACACTCAATCTCCAATATTGTGCTCCCTTCAGCAAGAACAAATATAGCAAACTTTAAACAACAAACGCCGCAACATTATATATATATATATATATATATATATATATATATATATATATATATATATATATATTCTTCTTTGAAGTGGTATGTCCCTTCAGGATGTAGGGGATTATGGACTTCTATTTGCCCCTATCCCTTACTCAGCCATCAATTTTGCTCAGATCAATTAAGGGTTGTTTTCCCATGTATTTTTCCCCTTCTTATGTGGTAACGATTTTTTTTAATCATATCACCCCGAACAAGGCGGTAACGCCACTGATGTGCAGGGGGCTACGTAAGAGTGAAAAGATTGGAAAAGAGAAAGCCGGAAACCACATCCTAAACAGGAAACAAGGGATGAGCCTCTTCACCCGTTCAATAAACGTGGGTGGAGTGTGAACCGGGTGATAGTTTAGGCTATCTACTCCAAATATATACACTTTTTTTATAAAATTAACAGATTTATGAGGAATATATACGACAAAATATAAAAGATTTTAGTGTGAAGCGTTTTTGAACTTTGACGAATTAGGGTTGTTTATAAATTGAAAATTCGCATCGACCGTCATTCGTGCGCATTTGTAGTCGCATCAGCTCAGACAGATGCAATTCTAAGGGATGGAAACTTTTCCACAATATTATATATATATATATATACCGTGGAGTGTTTTTTTTTACTTAACTAACTTGTGTTGTTTCAATCCTGTCGAAGTGATATCTACATTCTTCAAGTATTTTGTTTTTCTGCTGTTCTACATAGATTTTTTTCTGTTGAGCAACATTTGCCTGATGAAGTAGAATTAGTAGTATTGAAACACGGTAGCTTTTGGGTAGAGATGTAAAATTTATTTGTAGTCATAATAAATTATCACTACTCGTAATATATATATATATATATATATATATATATATGTGTGTGTGTGTGTGTGTGTGTGTGTGTGTGTGTGTATTAAATAACATAGCACACATTTACTTAGGTCATTTTTGATACCTACGTTTTAAAATGAATTTAAAATGAAAAAACTTTCCTGGCGCTTTCATTTCAGCTTTAATTGAAAGCTAAATAATCAAATTTACTATTTGCAGTAAGTAAAAATACTCTGATATATTTCGAACATAAATTATTTTGATTGGAATCTAAAATTTGTCAGAGTTTTCATATTAGTTGCCATTTTTCAAATTTTGACCGGTTTGTAAACCAAATTTATTCTCGGATTTAAAAATCTTTCAAAAATACAATATTTATCTGTGACGCATTGTTTGTAAAAAATTAACATACGTGGTTCATTTAATAAATAAGGTGAATTTTTCGGTATAAGGACTTACAGATATAAGCTTACTTTTTTAAAATTTGTTTTTTTTTACTTCTTTTTCAAAGCGATTTAATTTTTTTGCAGAATGAAAAAAAAAAACTTTGAGAGTTTTGGAGATTGACAAAGATGGCCGATCAAGAAGCATTCTCCAGGATTGAACAGAGGTCAGTTATCAAGTTTTGGTTGCTGAAGGGTTCAAACCAGTTGAAATTCATCGGAGAATGTCAACTGCATTTATGGTGCCACATGTTTTATCCAAATAATATCTACAAGTGGGTTAAATTCTTTAAAGAAGGACGGAGCAGTGCTGAGGTTGAAAATAGACCTTGGAGGCCTACAGAAGTGAGGACTCCTGAGGTGATCAAATCAGTCAATGACCTCATTCAGTCTGACAGAATGGTGACAATGGATGACATTGCAAGCCTATCTGTTGGGACAGCACAAAAAATTGCCCATGATGACATGTAGTCGTCAAGACAACGCAAGGCCACACACAGCAGCCCAAACGGTGCAGACCATCAACGAGCTGGGCTGGGAACTGCTCCCTCATCCCCCTTACAGCCCCTTCAGATTTTCACCTGTTTGGTCCCTTGAAAGCGTTCAGGAGAGGCACGAAGTTTGAAAGCGACGATGAAGTCAAAAGTGGTGTGAGCGATTGACTGAGGCATCAGGCCAAAGATTTTTACGCCGAGGGAATACGGAAGCTTGTGCACAGACGGGAGGAGTGTGCGACACTGCTGGGAGACTACGTTGAAAAGTAAAAAAAAAAGTAAGCTTCTATCTTAATCAAAAGTCCTTATACCGAAAAAAATACCTTATTTATTGAATGACTCTCGTATTTTAAAGTTAAATTAATCTGATTTGAAATAAGTATTATTTGTTTATAGCATGAAATTTAGAATAAGATATTTCTTAAACCAAGGTGGGCGTATCTTTCGGATCTGCAAGGTGATTGGTGTGAAGACGTGTGAAGTGAATGTTGACAAGCTAAGTGTGGTGGTCCAGAATTGACATAAATTTATGAAACATAAGTGAACGTTTCCTTTCTTGGTTTTAAATACCTAGCAATTTTTTAAAAGTTAACATATTTTCAGCAATTATCTATTATTTTATTGAATTTTAGTTACTTTAGCCTTACGTTTGAAATAGTTTTATGAAAAAATATTATTTAAAATAATATAAAATTTTCTTTTAAATAAATTAAAATTTCAGTAACTGAGAAATTAAATAACATGACAGAGGGAACTCAATAATTTATTAAATGAAACTTATAAAATTTATTTACAAAACAATGCCGATATAATCACAGTTTACAGCATCAATTGTTAAATAAATATGTCTGATGGTTTGGCCAACTATTTTTAAACTGAGTATTTTACGCGGGCCTTTGAAAAAAAAAAGAGGAAAATAAGAATTTAAAAAATATTACATTTTGAAGGGAGGATTTGAAAAGTATGTTTAGTGTTGAAACTAAAGATGAAACACGGAAGTGAAATATAGATATTGTATGCGTAGGCTCGATGTGACACATGAGGACTGAACTGATTACTCAGTCATAATTGTTCTAGCAACACAACTTTGCTAATCATTACGTCACGTCGAAGTACCTTAACACGGCAGTGAAATGAAAGAACTGTACACTACCGAAAAAGTTTATATAAATTTTTCTTTTGTTTTTTTTTATAAGAGAAATTGTAGCGTAGGAAGTCTGTTAATGTTTCGTGAATTGGGCCTTGGCTCTTACTTAACCGAACTCCCTACAGCTTAATGTTTTATGCAGAATAATATTCATCAGAAAGTTTTCATCGTAATCAGAAGATTGGTTGTCGACAGGCTGAAATATGTGGAATTGTGTGGAATAGCGTAAGATGAATAAAATATACATTTTGCATTTTAAAATTAGCAATTTATTAAAAGGAAAGAATAACATGATTTGCAGGAGTTAATGTGCATTGAGAAAGTTAAGGTATCAAGAGTTCGTACAAATGTTCTAGCAGTAATTATTGAAGGAGATAAGGAGGAAGAGAAAGAGTCCGAGTCGCTTGAAGTTGAAAATTAAATTTTAGTGTTGTCTTTCTCGCTGCTTCCATCTGACTGCATTATTTAGCTGTCCCTCCCAGTAAGGGCAACATATGACACATGGTCAGTTTATAACTGGGCCTTCCGGGCTATATGGCCCGGCCAAAAAATGTCTGTCTGTTATTCCCCAGTCGTGCTTTTACCCTTCGGCGGAACCAGGACTGGGTTATTG
The DNA here is from genome assembly GCA_037127315.1 of Ascarosepion bandense. NCBI lineage: Eukaryota > Metazoa > Mollusca > Cephalopoda > Sepiida > Sepiidae > Ascarosepion > Ascarosepion bandense. The sequence goes on from JBBBDQ010028575.1 coordinate 143,778, forward strand.
CTCTCTGCTCGGAAGCAGAGAGCGCCCTCCACCCGAAGGCAGAGTGCTGACAGTGTCATAGTTGCAGAGGCAAATGCCAACTTATAACTCTATATTTAGGTGTCCCTTCCGGTAAGGGCAACATGTGACACATGGTCAGTTATGACTAGGATTTCCGGGCTATATGGCCGGCCAAAAAATGTCTGTCTATTTTTGCCCAGTCGTGCAGAATTATTAAATTAATAACGTGATAAAGAGTGATTAAAAGCAATTTTAAAAGATTTTTGAAAATTAATAATTTTTTATTATCAAAAAATAAAAATGAAAACGCTTTTTGTCAATTTGATTGTTCACTGAAAAAATATATTTTCTTCAGTCTGTGATATCCTTAATGTATTTTATTTATAAAAGCAATTATAAAGTTTAATCTAAATCTGACAATTATTTGATTTTTCAAGAATTTTCAAATTAATGTTTTTTTCACAGGCAAAATCATGAGTTGCGTAATATTACGTTTGCCGTAGTAACCTCTAATAAAATTTGATCACTCCCTGACAAAAAAAAAAAAATATAAATAAAACAAATTTTTTAACCAAAATTTCGAACATGATAGAAAGGGCCAATTTTTTATGATAATAATTAAAATTACCTTGATCTTAATAATAACATAAACATTTTGACGATAAAACTTTGATTTTATTAATTATTCTCCTTCATCCTTGAGGAGATTGCCCAACATTCACTGCCATACAAAAGAACAGATATCACAATTCTACACTGTCTTCTTTGTTTCCAATGGAATTTTTTACTGTCTTTCCTTATTCTGATTTACATTTGAAATGCATATTGACCATGCCAATGCGTCTTTTGATCTCAGCATCGCACTTTTCATCCTTTGTCATCATGATTTCCCGGTTTTTTAATTTCTTAACCACGTTTTTTTTTAGTCTCTCCTACGTGTAGTTCGCATTTTGGGGTCTTCTTTTTGCTGATGACCATACATTTAGTTTTCTTGACTTTTATGCTTACTTAATTTTTTTCGCTTTCTGTTGCTACCTTCTGTAGGAGATTCTGCATTCTCTTTTCCGTGTCTGCTATCAGCCATGTGTCATCAGCATATATTACATTGTTGAGGTTGTGGCTGCCACTGACGAATCCTAGCAAGGGTATTATTTCTCTCAGAATTGTTTCGCTGTATTAGGTGAAGAGATCCGGTGAGAAATCCCAGTCATAACTGACCATGTGTCACATGTTGCCATTACTGGGAGGGACAACTAAATATAGAGTTTTAAGTTGGCATTTACGCCTCTTTCTATTGTTGTATACATGCTGAATTCACTTTCTATATGCACGGAAGTAGTTTGCTCTAAATAGATATTATTGATCATTCTAAAGTATTTTCCGAAAATGTAGAGGTTGTCGAGCATAGTTATCAAGTCTTTGCGCCGTCCTTAGCCGTCAAATGCTTTTGCGTAGTCTATAAAGCATAGATAGAGGTCCTTCTTCATTTCTATTGCTCTTTCAGAAAGCATTCTGAGTGTTGAGTATGAATATACTTGTCCCGCTATTATTAACAAAGCCACACTGTTCTTGTCCTATGACAGGGCCAATTCTGTTGCGCGTACAGTTCATCAGAATCCGGATGATGAGTTTTGCTATGTGACTCATTCAGCTGGTTGCTCGGTGGAGTTCAGATTCCTTTGCACCTGGCTTCTTAGGTAGTGATATGTCAATCAATCTGCTTAGGTTCTCCGGTATATTGTCGCTTTTGTAGATTTCTTTTAATATTTCTGTGAGCCTGTCTATGCCAAAGTTTTCTAAGTGCGTCAATATCTCTATTAAATTCCCATCGGATCCTTCTGCTTTATTTCTGGTCAAACTGGCCATAGCCGATTCCACTTCAGTTTTTAATATTTCTGGCACATTGGTATTTTTCCTGTATTGTTGACTGCTCTCCGTTGTCGTGGAAGAGATCAGCAATATACTCATCCCATCTCTGAAGTATTTTCCTCTTCTAATATGAGTGTACCGTCCTTTGCTTTTATATATCCTGTTTCTGAGCAGGTCTTTTGTCTTGTTAGTTTCTTTATTTTTTATGCATATCACCATTATTTGCTGTGCATTGGTGCATTTATTATTGACTCATCTTTCTTTAGCTTGTCTGCATTCTCTCCTTATTTTCTTGTGAATTTTCTTATATCCATCCGACCATGCATTGAATACTGCTGTCATATCTGGTCGGGTGCTCCTGCTATCCAAATAGGGGTCCTTGATACAATCCAACGGAGAATCTGTAATGTGACCGATCCCAACTTGGCAGCTGGGATACAGTCACTTTTTCACTGGCGCAATGTGGCTTCCCTGTGTCTTTTCTACAAAGACTTTCATTGCTTCTGCTTAGATGAACTTAGCTCACTGATATCCCCTATACATGAATTTTCTAGAGCCACAAGATTAATAACTAGGTCACAGCCTTTCACTGTAAAATTGTAAACGTAAATTCTTCTCCCGCAGCTTCTTCTATCGCACTTCCCGCCTGTGGAATTCACTTCCGTTTACTTGCTTTCCCAACAGCGACAATCTTCTAGACTTCAAATATAAATTCAATAGTCATCTCCTATCTCCTTTTCTCTATCATGCTCCTTTCTTCGTCCACTCTCCTATCATCAGTATTCTCATCCTTCTCCTAACCTTTTCCTGACACCCCCCTGTAACCTGTCACTTTTTCTGACTACTTACCTCCTATGTAACCCCCTGCTCAACAGTGGCAGTAAAATGCCTTGCTTGGGGCGACACGATTATACAAAAAAAAACGTCAATATATTCCCATTGTTTTTGTCTTTTGATCAGTTTTAATATTAATGTAATTGATATTAATTAGAGTCCGGTTATTGGGATTTATCTACCTGCTTTTCCTTTTTGGATTAAAGTTATATATATATATATATATATATATTGTCATCCGCAGACATATCTGTTTCGCCGTATCACAGCTCATCAGTACGGTTAGACTCCGATTGATTTTTTACCCAGGATTGAAACCCGACCATATATATATATATATATATATATATATATATATATATATATATATATATATATCATGCAAGTAGGTAAATATATAAAATTAAAAATATGAGTAGAGTGTCTACTCACATACTGCTATCCATTAATAATAATGTTTCAAATGATATATATATATATATATATATATATAGTAAGGTAAATTAATAAATATACATACAATGAAGGTGTACATATGTAAAATATTATTATTCCCGAGTAAATAAAATAGTACTCAATGTATGAACAGAGGTGTATGATAAAAATATATTAATATACATATTATCCTACGTCTATGGCACGACTTGGAGTTTCTTGTATTATGCATTCATCAGCTGCATATTTCAAACTAACGGTTCAATACATTTGAATGTAAGTTTGCTCGATGTTCATGGGAATTAAGTCTTATAAATTTAATTTACTGCTTTTTTAATAACAAGATTGAATTTTAAATATTCTACGGTTGCAAGTGGATAAAAATTTAAAATCAATGTAAAATTAAAAATTAACAACAAAATTAAAAATAATAGAATGCTGGTAGAAGAAACCAAAGGGTCGTTACTCATAAGTATTAAAAATTTAAATATTCAAATATGACATCTACATAAAAATATGTAGGCAAAAATTTGGCAATATTAAATAAAAATAAAATAAAATAAGTATGAAAAAAATAATAAATAAAATTTAGAATTAAAAATTAAACAATGTAAGGAGCAAAAATAAATGTGGTTTAACTCATAATTGTTAAAAGTAATATTTACGGGGGAAAGAAAGAAAGAAAGAAAGAAAGAAAGAAAGAAAGAAAGAAAGAAAGAAAGAAAGAGTCAAACGTAAAGAGAAATCTATATCAATCTGGATCTAAGAATTTAAGTACATATATTTTTTATGACAGCATGCGGTTATTAAATCATTTTTTATTAAGCACATATGGTTTCTTGATATGGTTTAAGATGACAATTTTTCTAAAAGTCATAGATTACATTTCCCATTTTTCCATTGTAATGTATAGATTTAGCTATGATATTCTAGGTAATAATTGGTTTCTTAATGTTGTTTTTTAATTTCTAATAATGTATGGGTAAAGCCGTACTCTTGCAGTATTTATTGTTGTATGCTACAGAATGCACTTGTTAAATTTTATCTTTCACCTGTTAGAAATACTTCCAAAGTAAAATTCAACATCATTGCCATCCGAATGAATTCGAGCTATATAAACAATATTTCCGGATATATACTGGCCATTCAACGGGGTGGTTTTAATTTTTTCGGTAGTTGCAAATATTTTTATTTTTTTGCTATTACTTTTTTATTTTTTTGCTATTTGTTTTTATCTTTTTTACTATTAGGTTTTATTTTTTTGCTATTAGTTTTTTGGTATTAGTTTTCGCTATTAGTTGGGTGACGGATGTTGTTTATGTGGCCCAAATATATTTTCAGTTTGAAATATGCACCTGATGATTGCATAGCGCATAAAATTCCGAGTGGTGCCATAGACGTAGGATAATATATATATATATATATATATATATATATATATATATATATATATCTGTAATTGTGTACGATGCCTCATTTCTGAACAAATTTGTTACATTTTTGTTTAATACAGCGTAATACATCACATGATAAAATATTGGGATTTCCTGAAATAGCCCCCTTTTATTGCTTATTGCTATGGACATCAGGGAATGTCCTCGTCCCTAATCTTTTTAGTGTAATAGGAAAGCGGTCTATGAAGAATATGTGCGTAGTCACAAATATTCAATTAATTATAATTTGTTGCCTAAGAAAAGGAATCAAATAAAATGAATAGACATTAATTGCTGCACAAGTGAATTAAGCTCAGCAGTATCCATTACTACAACAGACAAGCGTGTACACACACACATGCACACAAACACACTCACACACACACACACACACACACTATATATATATATATATATATATATATATATATATATATATGAATATATTTAGTGTATCGAGGCAGCAAATAATTTTCTAAACATAAACTGTTAAATATAAGATGTCTTTTATGTTTAATCATGAGCCGATCTAAACGTCGTAGGTTGGCTTTAATTTGAGTTGAAAATAAAGACAAAAAAAACAGAGTAGAGCTTTACATTGTAATAGTGGCTACATTACTTTATAAAAGCATAGTATCACTACAGAGAAATTTTCATGTTTGGGAGATTTGTGCCTGAGTAAACAGCTGAAAAATCTAAGGTTCCCTAACAATGGTAATCTATTGAACCGTAGGGATGAATTAATAGTTTTATGTAAACATTAGAAATATATTCCGTTAAAATTTAATTAATCAAAAGGTGTCAGTTATTACTCGTGCTCTAATATATATATATATATATATATATATATATATATATATATATACTAGCAGTATAGCCCGGCGTTGCTCGGGTGTAATGAGAGCTTTAAAACTAATCCATGGTTCTGGAGTTCAGACTCTTTGGACGTTGGCACGAAAGACTAAAAAGTTTCCAGTTAAATCGAAACCGTAACCTGAAAGAAAAATGAATGTATGTGAGTCAAATTTTGATTTCCTGGTAGTGATTTATATATATATATAATCGATTTTCTGCACTATTGTAAGAACTGCAACCTTGAAACTTCTGAATATCGTTTCTCTATGAGTGTATCAAATTTGATTAAAATCGGACCACTCCTTCTATAACTCGATTTTTTCGATTATCGATTTTCGATATTTATCTCGGGTACCTCGATACAAAACCTAGCTAAGAACACTCGCGGACGCTTATAGTACAACTGTGTAAATTTTCAAGAAAATCGGTTCAGCCATTTCGGAGTCTATAGGTAACGGATACACACACACACACACATACACACACAAAATTCCATATATATATATATATATATATATATATATATATATATATATATATATATATAAAATTCAACTTACGGTTAAAAAGTTATTTACATATTTTAAGTATTATGTGGTCCAAACTTACTGAGACAAAATAATCTTCTTCAAAATTTAATTAATAACTATGTTTCATCCACAATTAAAAAAATGTATATTATATTAATAAAATAAAAAAAACATACAATACTAAAATGTACCTCTAAACACAATATAACTAAGAATACTACATTCATTCAACCGAAATTCTGACCTAAACTTCCTATCCCATGTACTCATACATAGTAGTCAAATAAAAATTATCTACCCATTTAAAACAACTAACGTTCCACTATATAGTTTGGTCAGACAAACTCAAAAAGTGACCTTTCCAGGTCTTAGCCATCTTGCCCCCCTCCTAACGCAATTATGTATCTCTTTGATTAAAAGCAGTTTTTTCTATACATATTAAGACAGTATACGTGGATCATCACTATATATATATATATATATATATATAATTAAAGCAGATACGTTATTTCATAGTAAATCGGAAGTATGGGCCTATTTCAGGCAAAGCATCATTAGCTTCCCTCTTTATTGTACAAAGGATTTTACAAAACATTTCGTGTAAAATCCTTTGTACAATAAAAACGGAAGCTGATGATGGTTCGCTTGAAATAGGCCCATACTTCTAGTTTACCATGAAATAACTTATCTGCCATAATTTTTCTTATATTTGCTCTGTATTCATTTATTTACATATCTATTTAGAGCTTTCTTAGAGAGTTTTCCTACCATATATACAGGATACTCATTTGGATTCTTCTATACCCACACTGCTTGCTGATATATAAATATATATATATATATATATATATATATATATATATATATATATATATATATTAGAAATCGTATAAACAAATAAATCGTTAGCAGTCCATTGTTAAAAGTGATTTACTTTATTAAGAGTGCTCGATACTTAATAGAGCATTATATATGGTAATATGTTTATTATAAGTTTATGCTAAAAACAAAGTTTACTGCAACAAAAGAGCCGTTGTGTTTCGGTACTATCAAATTAGCACCTCGTCAGGCAGTGAATTATTATAAACTTCAAATAAAAATATTACCATATACATGCATATGTACATATATATTTTTATCAATGCCCATGAGTTGAATATTATTCATTTTTTTAGTTAATATAGATTCGTTAATTATTACCCCCAACATATGGTTAAATAACCATGTCTTTCTTTGGTTTGGTTTTTCTTGTATACTGTCATAAATGTAGAAAGAAAGAATAAACTGACAGCTTTAAAGCCAGAAATTAAACGCTACCTTTGATTAATATTACAAGAAAACAGCCAGAACACTCAAAATTGTTTGATTTCTAGCTTACAAAATGTTGTTTTCCACTGTATATATAGAAGCGCTCTTAAACATTGCAATAACGCATTTGTTTACTTTTTCTTTAATTATAAAGAATCTGATTAGATTGCAAATTTCTACTATGTGTAAGGATCACTGCGTCATAAAACATTGCGTTTGTTGTATTATTTCACATCTTTAAACATTTACGCATGCGTGTGCCCATGCGTTCGTTAACTTTTGCTCATATTTACGATTGTGTGGTCTTTTTGTATTTGTCATTCTGCGCCATGCCCTGTTCAGTAGATTATCAACCGTATAACTTAGACATACCCATTAACCAATTCTATTTCTGATTTAAATGTAGCCGATAGAAAATAAAATAAAATATATAGAATTTTAAAGTGCACACAAGCATTTCTGTCCTTCTTTTGTCTATTTAATTTCCCAAAGGAATTAACTTTCTATAATATAAATGACTTGATACAATTGCTCCTCCCAGTGACGCTGATGTCGGGGATTGGATGATAGAGGGCAAGGGGGTTATATCATTGTTTGGCGGTGTCGTGGTTGAAGTCTGGTGGGGAAGGGTCTCTTTGTATTGAATAGACGCGTATGTATTCAGGCTTCCCACACCACCAGATTCGTACAATCAGAGAGTTTTTCAAATCAATATGAAAAGTAGGTGTATGCGTATTCAACTTGATTGGTTACTAAATGAATAATTTTTTTCTATGATTTTCTTTTCCGTCTCTGGTACCATCTATTCATCTAGCTAGCTAGCTAGCTAGCTAGGTATATACACACCTCGCTCAAATACACACCACCTACACAGATATACACATGGACAAGATATACATCAAAAGGATCACTGCATGAGCAAAAAGACATTTTCTCAAAATGCAAAATAATCATGCAAGAACATGTATTTGTTCTTTTTAGTCGTGTTGAGCAGAAAAAAACTTTAGCAATGATTTGTACGAGTATATATATATATATATATATATATATATATATATATATATATATTGTTTAATTTCTTAGTTTCTGGTCATATTGTAGAACTTTTGAGTATTTTCCATTTGTAAACGAGTTATTATGCGACCTAGGTTTCTACCATAAGTGGTGTCTTCAGGCGATATTCAATAACTAATTTTACCGTTTACCTTTTTCTTTTACTTATTTTTTTATTTTGAGAACGCTCACGTAACGGTATTTTTTTTCATGCTCACGTGGCAGGGGATTTTTGAACGCGCAATTTTTACAATTACAAGTAATTATGACGTTTTCAGCCATGGTTGTATGAACTTAAGAGGTATTTTTAGTATGGTTACATTTAATCATAATTTCCACGTGAGCGTTAAAAAACAAACGATGAAAGAACGGGAATTATGACTAAGTGTAACCATACTAAAAATACCTCTTAGGTTCATACAACAATGCATGAAAACGTCATAATTCATAATGAATATTAATTAAATGTTAATTCAAATTACTGATTTTTTCGACGATAAATAATATGTTAATGATTCGATATGAATAAAATTAGAGATTTTAAATTTGTTCAGTCAAACTAAAATCCTTTCCGTTATTGTCAAAAAATATTAAAATCGAAGAATATTAAAGAACGGTACTTGTGAATGGTTATCATCTATATTGAAAAGAAATTTGACAAACTAGTTTATATATTTGAATTTAATCAGACTTTGTATTGGTATATTTTGTAAGTTTTATATTTATTTCAGTTGAAAACGTTGTATTTAAGATAATAACTTCGGTCACCTTGTTTTTATGTTTTAAATCTATATAAACAACTAAATTAATGAAAATTGAAGGACAACAGATTTAAAAGCTATATTCGAAAGTTCAGTTATTTTTTCACTTAATTGATTCGAGATTCTAACTCATATAAATGCGGTTTTTATTTATATGTGCGCGGGGTCATCAATAATTGTTCAAAAACTGTGAAAGATAAACCAGTAAAGAAAAAACATTATTGTGAGTTATCATTATCCATAGAATTTGGTTTCGTCATTTCGATTTTAACGTTTGAAGAACAATCAAACCGAGGAAAAATTTTAAATGGGAATTCAATTTGATGAATTAAATTTTTAATTTTCTGATATTTTATTAACCTTTTTCAATTGTCCTGTTTAGCATTTGGTCACTAGGCTTTATAGTAAGTTATGGTTCAAAATATTATTTTTGTCTATATACTGGAGATGTGTGTTGTGGTGCAATGGATATTGGCTGGGAGAGCCGAGTTCAAATTCTAGTCAAATTCGTTGCATTTGTATGCGTACAAATACATTTGGTAAATAATTAATTCATCTCTTCTACTTCTACCTATGAGTTAAATAGCAGTACGAATTGGGTTATCTAGCCTTGGTTGTCAACCAGTCTACCACAGAAAGAAATGGTAATATCAGTTAAGTGCCATACGTGAGACACGCTTGGGCGATCATGTCTCGAAAGAGACATGACTGACTGGGCAGAAGATTATCCCACAGTAGGTTGCCATTGCTTTCTGCGGTAGACTGGTTGCCAGCAAAAGCTACAGAACCCAGTCTGTCCTGCTATTTAACCCATAACTGGAAGGAAGAGACGGAATAATACCTTTCCCAAGGGTATTTGCGCGGAAGTGAATGCAATGAATTCAACTGGAATTCGAAATCGGCTCCCCGATTTCTCATTCCGAGCCGATATCCACTGCACCACAAAAACCTTCTGTCTTCTTCAGTCATAGATCGAAAGAGGTATCATCACCAAAGCGTGTATCATGTATTGCACCTAACTAATTGAAATAGTTTAAAATTGTATGAATGCTAATATTTTACTAAAATACAGAATTCAAGATAAATATTTACATTAACGTCCTATATATTTTAAAGTTTCTCTACTGAATTTAAAGAAATGTTTGTTTTGTTTTTTGTTTTTTTGCAAGAAATTTTTCAGCCAATATTTGGTCATTAACATGTTGGCAACTAGTATAAATATATATAAACACTGATATGTTTAGTAAACGAGATGGTAATATATCGTAAATAGTGCGTTCGAACATATATACATAATATTTATATGTGTGTGTGTATGTGTGTGTAAATGATTTTGAGACAATATATATGTAAAGAAACAAAATTAATAAAAATTCACAAAAACTATTCTTAGTCAACGTGTTTTGTCCTTTGAGGCACTTCATCTTGGCAAAAGTAGTATTTATTTTATTGCACGTGTTTTTATAAAAAAGTATGGATGTCCTTGGTATATCAAGCATTTTTAATTTGAGAACGTTCATGAATATTCACCAGGTCGTTGACAGTTCATTCAAAATATGTGGACGACACAAATGTCCACAACTCAATGTCTGGTAAGGCATAAGTAATATTCAAGAAATCATTTTTTGGTTTTGTGGTTTGTTGTTATCATTTAGGATAGACCTATGTGCTGTACATCATTAGAAGCATGAGTTGATGGATTTAATCGTCTTCTTTTGATTTTTCTACGTATTTGTGCTGGTGTATGTTGGCTTTGGAAAGGGGTAATTCTTTCAGGAAAGATAAGAAATGGAAAGAAACGAAGGCGTTGATTAATATTTTCATAATATCCACCTGAATTATCAAACCACTCTCTCGAAATATTTCTGGGAATTAAAAGGTAGAAATATCCTCCCACAGATTGAATAGATAATCATAGGGAAATCTCTGACCACCAACAGCTTCAGAAACAGATGCAATTTATGCTTAGACGAAAAGATTAGAATTATCAAAGTCTGAGAAACTAACCAATTATTAAATCATTATGATGTGTATACTTAGAAAAGTTTATATATATATATATATATATATATATATACGCATCGCTCATTCAGTAATGAATTAGAGCAGTCTGGCTATTAACGTATGATACATCATACGCTTAAAGGTCTGCCTCCTTCTACCGAGCGCCCATAGCTCAGAGGGAGAATCGCTGACTGACTCCAATTCGGTTGGATTTCAATCCTGGGTTAAAAGGCAATCGGATTTCTAACCGTACAGATGAGCTGTGATACAGCAAAACAGATCTGTCTGCGGATGACTATATATATATATATATATATATATATATATATATATATATATATATATGTTACGGAAATCAACGAATTTTAACGAAACTGGGTTAGAAGCAACCGACAATTTGAAATGAATTGTTTGAATATATATACACACAAATAGCAGGAGTGCATATATGTAGGCAGGTATGTATGTGGGGATGTGTGTAAATATCTGCGTATTTTCTGAGTATTTATGAGGTTTGTTAACATACTTGTATAAATATGTGTTAATGTTATTTATACGTGTATAGATCCGCTTTTCATAAATATGTGAGTGTGTGAACGCAATATTTACACGGGGATATGGATGGATGGATGGATGGATGACACATTTGTATGTACACATATATATAGATACAGAAAAGTGTTTTGTGAGATATATGTACGTATATGTGTATGAGTTTAAGAATGCAAGTATATGCGTATTTTCTGAGTATATGTGAGTTTTGCTACTCTACTTACGTAAATATGTGTTACTATTAATTATACGCGAATAAATCCGGACTTCACCAAAAATTGTGTGTGTGTGTGTGTGTGTGTGTGAAGACAATATTTATATGTAAACATGGATGGATGTGTGTTTGTGGGTATATGTAGGGGTGCGCAGAGATGTATTTGTATGCACATATGTGGAAGTATGAACATATGTGTACGTAGATATAAGTATACGTGATTGTGTTAATATGCATTCCGTATTCATGTGCATGTGATGAGTTTATGGTTACTATCTAAGAACGATGATCTCTTCTCGACCAGTCGAAAGGTCTCAAACCAAGATAAGGCGAAAGTCTCTGTTCTAGATCATGTTATTTGTTTTCCATTTCATTAAAAAAAAAAGGTTTATACCGAATGGAACGAATATAATGTGAAGTGAGTCAATCTATCTCATAAAAATGAATTATAATTTATAACCAATCTAAATGATGTGTTGAGTTTTCTTAATAAATATCATATTGTTCTGGATAACATCCATTGAGCTCTCTATACTTATATGACATTTAATATTTGGCATTAAGCAGATATTGTTGGATTATCCTCACCGTTTACGGACTTGACTTCATAACTATATATATCACGATCACGGACGGGATGCTATCGTGTCCAGAATGGTTTGAATTCAGAGTTTTCTTCTCCAAGAGTGGTTGCTACCCAAGCTATAGGACCCAATCTGTCGTGCTATTTTACCTGTAGTGTTGAGGACGACTAAAAATTAATTTTACGCTACTAGCCTCAAAAGTAATCGATTCATATCAGTCATTTCACTGTTGCAGCACTCTCCGTAATATTCGGTTACAAATCTTTAATATTTAACATTTTTATGAAATGAGACGTAAAAATAGCTGATATTTGTCTTCAGTACTGATTTTAAATTGTAAGAGTTTTATTTTGTCTGTGAGCTGTGCAGATAAACATACACTATTTTCATTTGAAATAAAAAACTATTTCCGGGATTTTTTATCCGTGCATCTATATACTTTGCAATCATTCTCATATTTTTTCTCATTAGTTACTAAATTCTTTGTAATTGTTCCTAAATTCTTCGCAATTCTTCCGAAATTTACTGTTATAGAAATGACGGATATGTTCAAATGCCGTTTCTTGTAGTTTATATTTATAGAGACATGTATTTGTAGGTTTTATTTTATTTTACTTTTTTTTATTTTATTTTTAATTTTTAATTTTTATTTTAATTTTTATTTTTTTATTTTATTTTTTTTAATCTTTTTTAATTTTTTTTAATTTTTTAATTTTTTTTTTTCATTTATTTATTTATTTATTTTTATTTTTTTTAATTTTTTTTTTTTGTCTACGGCTATATCGTGTTGAATACACCGGTTCCCGTCCAATCACCGAAGTTAAGCAACATCGAGCCTGGTCAGTACTTAATGGGTGACCATTTGGGAATACCAGGTGCTGTAAACCTAAGGACCAAGAATGGTCCGCCCGTCCTCCAGGTTTGGGGGTTGGGTACAGAGATAACAACCCTTCCCCGTAAAAAACAGTTTGTTACAGCAACAAAAAGTTTCTGCCCTATGCACCATCTGGGTGTGATAGATAAATGATGATGATTTTATTTTTTTAATCGTGTCGCCCCAAGCAAGGCATTTAACTGCCACTGTTTTACAGGGGGTTACATAGGAGGAATGTTATAAAGAGTGAGAGGTTGTAGGGGGTGTCAAGAAGGGAAGTAGGAGAGGGAAGACATTACTGATGAGAGTGAGGTGGACGAGGAGGAATGTTATGAGGAGAGAGAGGTTGCAGGGGGTGTCAGGAAGAGAGTAGGAGAGGGAAGTTAGAAGTGATGAGAGTGGGGTGGATGTAGAAAAGCATGAGAGAGAGGATGTAAGTTAGTGAGACAGGAGATGACTATTGACTTTACATTTAAATTTTTGGAGATTGTAACTATCAGGAAAGCAAGTATGCGGAAGAGAATTCCACAGGCGTGAAGTACGAGAAAAGAAGTTGCTGGAATAGAATTTGCGTTTACAATTTATTGGCTTCATAGTAAAAGGGTGAGACCTAGTTGCTAATCTTGTGGCTTGAGGAAATTCGTATATAGGGGGTACAAATGAGCTAAGTTCATCGGAGCAGAAGCCGTGAAAATATTTGTAGAAGAGACACAGGGAAGCCACACTGCGTCGGTGAGAAAGCGACTGTTTCCTAGCTGCTAAGTCGAGATCGATCGCATTACAGATTCTCCGTTGGATTTGGTCGAGGACACCTAAGTGGATAGCAGGAGCACCGGACCAGATATAGCAGCAATACGCAATGCACGGGCGGATGGTAGATTTGTATATGTGCAGGATTGTTTGGAACGGGAAAAACTTCCTGGCCCTACACAGAGAACCGACTTTCTTAGCAGCGGATTTAGCTATGGATTATATATAGTCATTCCACTGAAATTCTTTGTTTTATCTTTTATTAAACTTTGTGATCGTATCTATAAAATAGCACTTATATTTTTGATGACTTTCCTAACTCAATAATTTTTATAGTGCGGTGACAATTCACCGTAAAAGCCCGGAGAAAACTAACGCCACCACCATTTAGTAGATTTTTTATAACATGTTTCTCTTTGGAGGAACTATTTTTGACTTGTTTTTATGCATTGTATGGACCTTTTGCGGATTATTTAAAACCGAAACATTTTTCAATGTAGGTGTTATGTAGAGCAGGAAGATATTTTTTTATTTTTTTTATTTTTTAATCATATCACTCCAAGCAAGGCGGTAACGCCACTGATGCGCAGGGGGCTACGTAAGAGTAAAATTGGAAAAGAGAAAGCCGGAAACCACGTCCTAAACAGGGAACAAGGGATGAGCCTCTACACCTGTTCAATAGACGTGGGTGGAGTGCGAACCGGGCGATAGTTTAGTCTGTCTACTCCAATTGAAAAAAAAAAATAGTAAAAGAATGGAAAAGAGTAAAAGATTGGAAAAGAGAAAACCGGAAACCACATCCTAAACAGGGAACAAGGGATGAGCCTCTAGACCTGTACAATAGACGTCGGTGGAGTGTGAACCGGGCGATAGTTTAGTCTATCTACTCCAATTGTTTAGTCTATCTAAGAATATCAAAAGTCTTCTCGGGGTATGAATACAAATTTTAGATTTTTTGCATTAAAAACAAAATGAGCCTCATATATCCTTATTTTTTTTATTTTCAGTTGAGTGAATATTTCATGTTTCATTTTCAGTTTTCAAGCCTTTGATGGATATCATGGGTTTTCATATTTGTTATCGGCTGTGAAAAAGTTTTTTTTCACGTTTGATTTTCAGGTTAGTTAAGCTGATAATGCACTTTTTTGCATCCTTTGTCGGTATTTATTGCAGATGTTTGGGAATATTTTTCATTATCTAATTTATTGACCGAATATTTTAGTTTGGTTAACAGCCCTTATTATTCACTTGTCAAATATTCATAGATGTCAACCTTTAAGATTTTGTTTCTCGTTGGAAAAAAATCATCTCAAGGAAGAAACAGAATAGCTACAACTGTTTTATTCTGACTTCATGTGGTTATCATACGGGCACAATGAAAAGCTTTTGTATATTTGTACATTTCTATGCTTTCATACTTTTTCAAACGGAAGTTTTCAAACAAAGTTGATCAGCAACAAAGTCCATAACTTTTTTTCTGTTGGTGTTGTTAATTATGTACCAAGTGATGAAGTTTAATAACCGGAATTATTCATTAACTTTTGTGATGGTTTGCATTGGGCAGTGATTTTTAATTTGGCGCGAAGATAATCTTTGAAGAATAAGTACCTTCTTTTGCGTGGTTTTACGTTTACAACTGAATGTTTTTCATATGGGTGTTCTCCATCAAGATATATGTCCTTACATAGATATTACCTTTGCAGAATCTTTGCAGTGAAAGCAACCCAGACTTCTAAAACAATGAGATCCTAGGTTTCATAGCGATTTTCTCAGTGAAGGGAAAGTTTTCATTGTATAGCCCCCAACGCCAAATGATAACTGAGACAATAGTTGCATGAAAATCCCCGATTCTGAAAAACTTTAATTCAGAGGTCGGCGTATTTCTTAAGTTTGTCGATTTCTTTCATCTTTATATGATGATCACGAGAAACAGCTGCATCGATAGCAGTAATGATTTAACGACCATGATGTCTGGTTTGATGGATTAAAACCTGCTGAAATGTGACAAATGGTGAAGCCCCCGGAATAAAATGGTGGTTGCTCCCACAAAGAGGGATACAGATTCGATCCATATCTGTGATTACATTTTCTTTATTAAGATTTTTTGAATACACAAGCTGATAGACGTAATACACAGTGTTTTAAATAAAAATAAAAATGGAGCGTCTATTTAAAAAATGCGTATCCACTATAAAAATATTTGAAGCAAAAAACATATCTTTTGTTTCTTTAGAAATTGCTTTGATTTACGTTTTAAACATAAAACTGAGAAAATATGGGCTTTTCGAGAAAAAAATGTTTGAATGAAAAAATTGGTTTTCCTTATAAAAGAAAATAAAGCATTTCTGAACTGTGACGTTCGCTTTAGCCTAGTGGTAAATCACACCGGATAAAACGAGGTTCGATCCCTGCTGGAGAGAAGATTTTTCTTATTAAGATTTCTTGAATTTGCAGAATGATAAACTGTTAAAAATTAAAATGATATGTCTGTTTCAAATACCAGAATTCATTATAATAACGTTTGAAATAATATATGTGTGCTTGTAGAGAAAGACATTATTATTATTATTATTATTATTATTATTATTATTATTATTATTATTATTCCTGTACTACATAGCCATGTTTGCAGCTGTTATCTGGTTAAGATCGCAAAAAAAAAAAAAAATAAGAGTGCGAGAAAGCCTCTTCAAATTTTCCCCTCTCTTCTCAATATCTGCACAGTTAAAAGAAACATCATAGTTTCAAACTTTCTCCGTATTTCAAAATTGTCCAATATTGACTCTGTGTATTTGGGAACAGTTCTTGCTATCTTCGCTATTATTCATACCAGATTCAATATCTTTCTAAACTTCCCCGAATGTTTCTAGCATTTCTATAATTTTCTACTCTTCATGTTCAGTCTCTGTTCCTCCAGCACAGTCATATCCATGTCCTGGTAGTTTTTCTTTTTATCCCCTTATTAACGTTTTTCATAGCAAATCTTTTTGATCTTGCTGGCACTTGTCGGTTAGTCGCGGCATCATTTCCCACACTCAACCTTCCTTTCTAATCAGGAAAATCAGATTATTATTATTATTATTATTATTATTATTATTTGGGCGAAGATGTTTAGTCCTGTAGGATATAGATTTCATGCTGGAGTCATTTTACTTACTCCATTTACTAAAGAAACTGTTTATTCCATATGATGTTTATCATAAGCATCTTTGGCTCAAGTGACGGGCGGGATCAGATTTGACGAGTTTTCTTCGCTCGACTAACAAGAAAATTTATGGCAGGTTATTCCCATGATACTGATGCAAGTGAAAAGCCATGGTTAATATCGTTAACTTTAAGTCGTTTCAGTCGATATAATATTTAATGGAATGTAATGAACTACTGCCTGTGTATTTTCTATCTGTCTACGCAAGGCTGGCGGCAAAGTTGTAGCCAATGTTCTAAGATGGTAACAGTAATAGTGACATTATCCTTTTTCGTATTAGTAGTGAGATTGGCATACCAGGAATAATTTGGCATTCATCAAACGAGCAGTTAGCGTTACTGTCGGTTAGAAATTAAATAAATCTTCCTGTTAAAAGAGTTTTCACTGAAATAAGGTTCTCACATTCTCTGTTATCGCTCTTTCTAGTATTAATGAAGGTTAAGATTTCCTTCCTAACGTTTGTTTAAGGCAGTGTGGAAAGTCAACAAGCTGCTTATATCATTATTTTCACTTCTACTTAATTATAATACCTATTTTAGTGGTTGATGATGTAAGAATTCTTCAAGTTATGTGATTTTCATATGGTAATATCTTTTTTATTTGGTAATAATCTTTGTGATTCTGTATCGTTAATTTATGCAATTTGATAAAGGATATTTTTGCATTGAATTCCATTGGATATTTTTATTTACCTACAGAAGAAATATAATCAAAAAACACCTTTAGAAATGTCCAAGATTTTATCCACACCGCTAAAAGAATGGCATATATAATCTACAAATATTAAAAAAAGACAACGAAATTAATAACAACAATCATAATAGGAATAATTTAAATAAAATAGGTATATAATATTACCGGCAAACTTCTTCAAAGTTAATCTCCCACCAAACAAATAATTTTGACTATATCAAAACACATAACAAATTTAATCCAATGGTGTGTTAAAGGATGAAATGCATCACACAAAATTCTTTTCCATATATATATATATATATATATATATATATATATATATATATTGATATGAAAATATAAGGAACATTTTTTCTAAACCTTCAGGAAGCATTTTGTGCTAAAACATTATCAGAAAGAACCATTCTTTGTGCAAGTTATTGTTAATATATATATATATATATATATATATATATATATATATGTGTGTGTGTGTGTGTGTGTGTGTGTGTGTGTGTGTGTATGTATATATATTTCATTTTTAAACGAGTTGTTTTGCTCAATGAAAAATTGAAATGTAAAAATATTCAAAAGTTCAATGAAATATTTAAAATGAAAAATTTTCAAAAGTTCTACAATATAATTGTATAGAACAATTTTAATAGAAATGTGTATTGGTATAACCCTATCAGAACCAAAAATTAAGTATTAAACAATCAATACACACACATATATATATATATATATATATATATATGTGTGTGTGTGTGTGTGTGTGTGTGTGTGTGTGTGTGTTGATTTATTTTTGGTCCATTGTCTATGTTTGTTGCTCAGAAAACGATGCTTGCTTAGAATTATTTTATTAAATAAAATTTAAATTTCGAATGCTAAGATCTCCAGTATATAGCATAATATCATATGAACACACGATTAAACACATGTTTTAGGATGCATTCAGTTTTGTTTATGCTATTTCAATAACTATGGCCGCCTAGCCGAATGGTTAGATACATTTGTTTTCCGACCACAAGACCAGGGATAAATTCTTAAAATCGCATTGTTCAGGGCGTAGAGTCAATGATGCTTGCTGCCTGGGCCGGCAAACATCTTCTTCTTCTATGTGCCCTGTTCTTTCTAGACGTAGGCGATCATGGCTTTCCACGTCTCCTTATCTCTGATTGCTCTTAGTATGTTTTCTCCTGTTACACTTCGCAACCTCCGTTCCGTCATCCACCTGATCAGACCCTTCAAATATGTTATCCGCTGCCTTCCTCTGTCTCTTTTTCCTTCTATCTGACCTGTCAGTATCAGGTTCTCCAAGCTCTCCTTCTTCATTGCATGTCCCAGGAACTTCAGCTGTCTCTCCCTGATGCTCAGTATTAATTTTCTTCCAACATCTCATCATTGTTCACATGCTCAATCCATGATATCCTCAGCATCCTTCTGTAGAACCACATTTCCGCTGCTTCAAGTTTTTTTCCTCGTCTTCGATGATATTGTCCAGCATTCACTGCCGTATTGAAGAACTGACACCACATAGTAATCTAGTATTCTCTTCTTTGTTTCTAGTGAAATTTTCCTGTGTCTTAGTATTTTGCTCAGCTTCTGGAACGCGTCTTTCGCCATGCAAATTAGCCTTCCGAACTCTGTGTCGCACTTTCCATCTCCTGTTCAGTGCTGAAACTTGTCTGAAAACCATGCGAAAAACTTGCAGATAAATTCGTTTAGATACTGTCACTGGTTGTGCGCGAACGTAAGTCAACGAGAATTGTGGACTACTGGCTTTGTCTGAAAAATTGATCAGGCCACATGTTGCGAAACTGATGGAGTAGAATTTGCGTTTATTTTTTATTGGTTTCACAGTAAAAGGGTGGGACCTATTTGCTAATCTAGTTGCACGAGTAAACTCGTATGTAGAGGGCCCCAATGAGCTAAGTTCATCGGAGCTGAAACCGTGAAAGTATTTGTAGAAGAGACACAGGGAACCCACACTGCGCCGGTGAGAAAGTGACTGTATCCGAGCTGATTTACAGATTCTCCGTTGGATTTTGTCAAGGACACCTATGTTTTGCTTTTTTGTACATATACACGTGAAAAATGTTCATTTTGTCCAATAAATTACGAACTGATTTATAAATAATTTGTCATTATATTTCTGAGATAAGTAATTGTCAATATACTTGCATTGAAGTAAAAGAACAAAATAGGAAACGTATCTCTATCTAATTAGTTTCAATTTTATTACAGCTTCTTTAGACACCAAGAGAAAAATGAATGTCATGATAAAGACTCAGTAACTTGGTATGTTGTGATTTGTCGTTAGTTTTTATTGTTTAGATATGTGTCATGTGTATTAAAAGAAATAAATAATTATATTTTTAGTATATATGCGTGGAATATTTTGTATATAATAATACATGGATGAAAAAAATATATTCCTCACACATTTTTATAAATTCCCAATTGCTGTAATACACGTGACACATATATTAATACGTAAACACACACACACACTCACACTCACACACGCGCGCGCACACACACACACACACACACACATAAAAAAGTGTGTGTGTATATATATATATATATATATATATATATATATATATATATATATATATTGATTGCTTAATTACTTAGTTTTTGGTCATAATAAATTTAGACCAGTGAACATTTGTATCATAAAGTTGAGCATTAAAAAAAAATAAACACCGTTACGTGAGCGTTCTTAAAAAAACTGTTAACGATAAAATCAGTTATTGCAAATTGCCTGAAGACACCACCTAGTTCGCGTAATAAATCGTTTACAAATGCAATATATCTATATATATATATATATATATATATATTGACTAACGTTACCTTCCAACATAGACCTAAAAACACAAGTGTATACATGCACATACATGTTATCATCTTGTCGGATTCCAACCCATACATTCAATTTATTATTGAATTACTATTTTGTACTATTTTGAACAGTTGTTCTCATCTAAGTTGATATATATTTCATAGTTAGATCAGGTACTCTCTGGTCATTATCAGTTATCTATTGATTAGCAGACATGGCACATTTGTAGATTATTGACATTTTGTCCTGTGATATCAAATATTGTTCGTTCCTTCTGAATTGTTGCGTCACTAACAGATTCAAGGATTGAACTCATGGCAGTTCGTATCGATTCTCATAATTTAGCACCGAGATGAGTAATTATCAATATACTTGTATTATTTGCAACTATTGTTTTTTTTATCTTGGTTGGTATACATGTTACAAACGTTTCGAACAAGCACAGTCTGTTTATCATCAGGAGATAACCCATATTACCCAAAACAAGGGAACCCTGTTCAAAAGAATATAATTCGACTATAGCTTTTAATTTAAAGAAAAAAGAACATTTTTTCACAATTTCATATAAATTAAATGATGCTTACTTTTATGTTTTATATAAACAGATATTTTCTTTTAGATATACTTAAAAACACACGTTAAATCTATATCTATCTATATATATATATATAAGGCTATCTGTAAGTCTGTGTGCGACTGTTCCCTACGCACGCCTACATTTTTTAAGCTACGCCATTCAAACATTCTAAGGACACATATCTACAGGAAAGTCAGGTCGACACACACTTTTTGAGTTTTAAGTTCAGCAATTTTCCCTTTCGCACTTTTTGGCCATTGGAGCCGATTGTTTATATTTGCTCCGTAAAACATCTAATATCTAAGATGGTTGCTAGAATCCGTCATAGAAATCAAATCACACGTGTCAAACGCTAAAAAAATGAGCTTTTATATTTAATTTTTATTCCGACGCTTTAAAAATTCATTTGGTCAACAACAAATGTGAATAATTTTCCATGTAATTTTGAAACAGAAGAAATATTTTTATAAAAGCGTTTTTTCAAACAACAACAAAATATGTAAAAGAAAAGTGCCAATAGTTAATTTAATTATTTCAGTCTTTTATTTTTCAGATTTAATATTTCATACTTCAGAAAAAAAAAAATTAAAAATAAAGCCTTTTTTTTCGCTAAATATTTGGAAATCAACTGTCTGTAATTCGTGTGGCATTAATATAACTTTTTCCTTTAAAATTATATGTCTACATTTTTAAATATTCTTCGAAAATTTCTGAAATTCATTTTGTCAACAAAAAATGTAAATATTTTCCCTCGTAATTTTGAAACAAAAACAAACGCAATGTTGTTTACAATGTTATACAAAACATCAACTCACGTTTTGGCAAAACCAAAGAAAATAGATTTTTTAATGGAATTTTTTAACAATTTTGAAACAACAATGTTTTATATATTTATCTTTTTATATAACTGAGTTTTAAAATGAGGCGGCGACTACAAGCGCTCGGAAATCGCAACACTCTGCATTAATCATCTAATTAAAACGCCGAGCTATGATGCTAGTACATTATAAAGTTGTTGTTTTTTTTACCTGAGACATGAGGTTAGCAAAGATTTTTCTCAGAATGTTACTGAGCAGAAATATTTTCCCCCGTAATTTTGAAACAATTTAATTATTTAAGTTTTTTTTTTCAGATTTAATAATTCATACTTCAGAAAATAAAATTAAAAAAAATAAAAATTATTTTCGTTACATATTTCATGCAGGAAATCAACTGTCTGTAATTTGTGTGGTGTTATTGCAACTTTTTCCTGTAAAATTAAATGTCTACATTTTTAAAAATTCTTCGAAAATTTCTGAAATTCATTTAGTCAAAAAAAAAAAATAAATATTTTACCCCGTAATTTTGAAACAATTTAATTATGTAAGTCTATTTTTTTTCAGATTTAATATTTCATACTTCAGAAAATAAAATTTAAAAAAATAAAGCTTTTTTTTTTTCGCTAAATATTTCATGCAGGAAACCAATTGTCTGTAATTCGTGTGGCATTATTGCAACTTTTTCCTCTAAAATTAAATGTCTACATTTTAAAATATTCTTCAAATATTTCTTAAATTCATTTATTCAACAAAAAATGTAAATATTTTTCCACGAAATTTTGAAACAAAAGCAAACGCAATGTTGTTTACAATGTCACACAAAACATCAACTCTCGTTTACGTGAAGCAAAGATTTTTAATGGAATTTTTTAACAATTTTTAAACAACAATATTTTATATGACTATTTTTTTTATCTAACTGAGTTTTAAAATGAGGCGGCGACTACAAAAGCTCAGAAATCGCAACACTCTGCATTAATCATCTAAATAAAAATGTTCTGAGTTACACTGTCAACGCCGGGCTATGTTGCTAGCATACCCGAAAATATGAACTACAAACACTCGGAGATATAAACATAAAAGAAACCCATTAAATAAAATATGTTTCAACTCAGGATAATGTATTAATATATATTCAATATTTCATAACTACAAAAGTTATGTATACATTCTGCTTCAAGCGGCTTTGCATCTCTTGTAAGTTGTCCGCAACACGTCAGAATTTGGCATAAATTTATGTAACAAACAACATTGATTACGTTATTTGCCCGTGATCTGTTGTTCTCTTTCTTTTGTTTTTTCTATCATTGTCTTGCGAGTAAAGAAGGTGAAATTAGTACAAATACTCAAAATAGGATGTGCGTTGTGGTGCAGTGGATATCGGCTCGGAAGGAGAAATCGGGGAGCCGAGTTCGAATTCCAGTTGAATTCCTTGCATTCACTTACGCGCAAATACCCTTGGGAAAGGTATTAATCCGTCTCTTCCCTCCAGTTATGGGTTAAATAATAGGACAGATTGGGTTCTATAGCCTTGGTCGGCAACCAGTCTACCGCAGAAAGCAATGGCAACCTACTGCGGAACAATCTTCTGCCCAGTCAGTCATGTGTCTTTCGA
This sequence comes from Ascarosepion bandense, assembly GCA_037127315.1. Taxonomy (NCBI): domain Eukaryota; kingdom Metazoa; phylum Mollusca; class Cephalopoda; order Sepiida; family Sepiidae; genus Ascarosepion; species Ascarosepion bandense. Next base: position 167,578 of record JBBBDQ010028575.1, read on the forward strand.
GACCTGATCGCCCAACCGTGTTTCGCGCATGGCACTTAACTAACTAACTAATCAAAATAGGCTTCATATGCGTTCCGTAACAAAAAAGTTAAAATAAGCTGACGTCTAATATTATATTTCTAGAGAACCCTCTACGTAACCCTTTTAAGTTATATATAGTACCTGGAAATAAATCTACTTTAACAATCTAACTTTCTAATTAGCGGATAATATCTGCAAACTTTGAGTTAGGGAGAGAAATTTTGCGCAATTCATTTGTTTACTATGAACTGTCTATTTCTTAGTATTGGAGACTTCACTTACAAAGACTGCTTGCCTGAAAAGCGTTATTTTCCATAAATACACTAGCTGAACTTAATTCATCTAATTTGCTATTGGACACACACACACACACACACACACATATATATATATATATATATATATATATATATATATATATATATATACACACACACACAAACACACACACACACTGGTCTATATCAACATTTACATTTGTTACCATAACTCTACATGTTTGCAGTTTCGGGCCGTTGTATCTCAAAACAAATCAAACATCTAACTCTGGTTCGCGGAAAAATAGAACAAATTAATGCAAAGGACAAGTAAAACAAATATACGCCCACACTAAAACAAGAAAAAAGATATGGATAATAAGACCAATAACAAATCACAACATAAAATAGCAAACAACAAATACAAAGCAAACACATTTCTACCATGTCAAGACTTAATTAGGCATTCATAAGAATTGATTGATAGCCAATGTTGATACCCGTTTCAACTTGGCTTGTTGTAACCAGGACATTTTATTAGTATTCTTTTCCTGTGTTTTTTTTTTTCCCTCTCGATTTTGCTTTCTTCTAGCTCCATGGCTTCTGACTGATCATTTGTTGCGAAACACGTTAATTGGTGTCGAATAGAACAACGACAACACATCGAAAATTGATGCCTATGTTCACCTAGATTTTACTTCGAGCCAACGTAGTTTGTAAACTGTGGGATTAAATATAAATTGTGGGATTAAATATAAATTGTGGGATTAAATAGATCTATTAATCTTTGATAATCTTATATTTAATCTTATTTTCTATCACGATGGATTTGTCTATGGAAAAAAAGAAATGTTGTCGATTGGCTGAAATGCTTATTTACAAAAGAATATTTCCAAATACCATCACCAACTTTCTTGATTCAATCACTATTTCCTTCTGTTATATTTACCTGCTTTTTACGTATAAAATTTATAAAAAGCAGCCGAATTATTCTAATTAGCATTTAGTTCATTAATGATTCCGCCATTACTTTCTTCTGGGAGACTCCTTTCTTTTCTCAGTGTTGAAATTTCAGAGAAGAAACATTCCCATTGTGAAATGAATATATCCACTCCTATATTCTTGATTCGATCAGTATATTCTCATCAGTCAGTTAAGTGTCATACGTGATAGACGCTTTGGGCGATCATGTTTCGAAAGAGACGTGACTGACTGGGGAGAAGATTATCCTGAAGTAGGTTGCCATTGCTTTCTGCGGTAGACTGGTTGTCAGCCAAGGCTATCGAATCCAATCTGTGATGTTATTTAACCCATAACTGGGGGAAAAGAATGATAAATATTTTTTAAAGAGTATCTGTGCATAAGTGAATGAAAAGATTTCAACTTGAATTCGAAATCGGCTTCCTCATTTGTAGTTCCGAGCCGATATCCACTGCACCACACGTATCTGAATTCCTAAGTAATTTAATAGGAGTAAATATTTTTGCCTATCGCCAGGTTCATTCTCCTTCACCGTTTAAAAAAAAAATGGTGAAGGAGAATGAACTGTTTCTTGTTTACGAATGAATTGTTTCTTGTTTACGATTGAATTGTTTCTTGTTTACGATTCCGGTTGTTTCTCCGAAAGTCTTCGTCATCTTTTTTCACACTTAAAACCTCCTAGCGGCTTAGTTGCTTTAGTAGGGGTGAAATGCTTACAAAAAATAACAATTATTCAAACTGGGTTCTCTTCATTCGGACACTATTTTCTGCTAATGGGACATCCTTCTTTATTAAGATGCAGAAGTTTTAGAATTGTTGAGAAGTAAGCAGTATTAAAACTCATATTCTTTTCATTTCTTCAATTGAAAATACTTTACTCCAACTAGAGGTTTCGTTGACGGAAGTCGTTGCTAAGTATTTGGTGCTCAAAGACATTTCTTTCTGTGTGAAATGTGTCTTATGTTGGATTTGAAGAGACGCCGGCAACCACTACATGGTAGGGTAGAATAGTTCAGGGGATGGAGAGCTCTGGCTTCTCTATGGACACTCTTTCTCGATTCAATTTGTATTCTGGTGTTTTAGAAATATGTTGTTTTTCGTGGATTGTTCATCTCCATTAGCCTATTTCTGTAGCTCCCCTCTCCCAATTGAGCGTATCGATTTCTATCGTAATTTGGAGCTGATTTTTGAATCGATGAAGTGGGGCTCAATGTGGCCTCTTGCAAGATGCGATCTCCGAGATGTGGATTTGTTTGGCGAGCCAGATGCATGATTCTCGGGCAAGGTGTCCGATCCATCCAAGTCGCAGAGAAATCTTTTCGTTTTTAGGCTATCCATATTTAATCTAACATTGTCTTTACGATAACAGTTTTTTTTATTCCATGAGATATCCGTGTTGTTCGTATATATATATATATATATATATATATATATATATATATATATATATATATATATATATATATCATCGATTTTCTGCACTATTGTAAGAACTGCAACCTTGGAACTTCTGAATTTCGTTTCTTATGTCTTTGTCTATGAGTGTATCAAATTTGATTCAAATCGGACCACTCCTTCTATAACCCGATTTTTTCGATTATCGATTTTCGATATTTATTGGGGGTACCTCGACACAAAACCTAGCTAAAAACACTTGCAGACGCTTATAGTACAACTTCGTAAATTTTCAAGAAAATCGGTTCAGCAGTTTCGGAGTCTATAGGTAACGGACACACACACTGACACACACAGACACACACATACACACAGACAGACAAATTTCCATTTCTAAAATAAGTTTAGATTTCATATTCATTAATAACGCTTTGAAGAAGTAATGGCTATTTTAGTGGGTGCGATAGATAAACCGTCGTCTAAATTATGCACAAATTAATATACCACTGACATCTCATTTTAACAGATATGTTTACCAAAATTACGCAAAAATACAAGTATATTTATTCAATGAAATCAATGCTGCTTCAGTCAAAGCATCTAGATGAATTCGTAATCTAAGACAACTCTGCTAAACAGTCCTTTTTAAGTTGGAGATTCTTGCCATAAGTCTTTCCTTCAGTTCATTTTTGCTTTTACGCGGAGTTTTGTTGTTCAAATTCGTTCCACATATAATAATCAAGGGGTTGTAATCTTGGGAACTAAGTGGCCTGATGGTTAGAAAAATTGTCTGACAGTCAATGACTAGATTCTTTCATTTGTGTGACATGGTGCACAGACCGGTTACTAGGTATAGTTTCTTCCAGCAATCACACTTTTGACCTAGGACAATATTATCTACTCCAGAGACTTGATGTTGGCCGCCGTGCTGAATCTGAAATCTTTATCAACAAATTCTAGATTTCTTTTTCTTATTAGAACGATCAAAGTGAGTTTTTTGATCTGCCGCACCTTCGTAATCACCCTTAGACTCATTCAAATCTTTCAGAATCCTCTTCATTGTTCTCAAATTGACATCCAAACACTCTTAAATCTTCGTTTTAAAAATAGCTGGGTAATATTTGAAATTTGAACCGAGCGTTCCTCACTTTAAAATATGGCCTTGTGTCACAAGTGACTCCAGTGTGGGAGTGAGTAAACATTCCTATACATCAGGAAGAGAAATAGGGTATTCATACTTTCCCCAATAATACTTACACGTAAGTGAATATAATGATCCCGACTGGAACTGAAACATGACTGCTAGCCGTTATTCATTACACCTTCCTCCCATCAAGGCTTACAGCTTGTATTATTCCTAAACGGCCATCCATCTTCGAAATGACGAGGCTCGACGTCGCTTAACTTCGTTGATCATACCACCCTATACAAGTAAGAAGACAGGGTTTGAATGTCGCAAACAAAAAAAAAAAAAAAAACAAATGCTGGAAAACAGTTTTGTCAGCTGCTACAAGACAAAAAAAAAACGGAAAAATTCGAAACGTAACAGAACTTCGCCGGAAATCTGAAAAAAAAAAAAACTGCAGATAATGAAAATTAGATTAGTGCGCCTCATCATCGACGTACCGAGAATTGAGAATAGGACGGATAGGATTACCCAACTAACATTGTTGGTTGGATCGGCGGGTATACTAACATGTTGACTGAATCTTTCTCCCACTTACTCTCGAAAGATAAACACCAAATAACTTTTGCGTTCCTGAAATATTAATAAATATCAAAATTAGGACAACTGGAACGAGAAGGAAGGATATAGTATGTTTTTAGTCTATCATTATTTATATTCGTACTGGTCAGAATGATAATTGTACAGATATAATGATAACCGTGTTGATGAGGTATTAATAATGATGATAATTGTGTTAATGAGATATTAATAATAATGATCCTTATGAAAATAGAATTCGAAATGATATTCACAGTCATTAGACTTAACAAGATTGTCACCATGTAATTATATGTAAAATTGACTCTCTACGGTTGTTTATAGACAGTTATTTATATCTTGCTTATTCACTGCACGCATCTAGGAATCATTCATGCACACTAAACTTTCTTGACGTAAATATATTCATGGCTACAGAGGCTAGTAAATCTAATTTGACAAATATCTACTTCTAAAGCTGTATATAACTTCATATATATTCGCTTGCAGTTAAATAAAAAATCCAATCCTTAGATATGGTATATTTACAAACAACAGACATACAGTCAAGTAAGTGCCATACGTGATACACGCTTGGGTGATCATGTCTTGAAAGAGACATGGCCTAACTGGGGAGAAGATTTTCCCCTAGTAGTTTGTCATTACTTTCTGCGATAGATCGTTTGCCAACCAAGGCTACAGAACCTAATCTGTCCTGCAATTTAACACATAGCTGGAAGGATAATCGACGGATTCGTACCTTTTTCGAGGGTATTTGTGCGTATGAAAATGAAACGAATTTAACTGGAATTCGAAATCTGCTCTCCAATTTCTCGTTCCGAGACGATATCCACTGCACAACAACGCACATCCTAGATATACTGGTGTAAAAATCGAAACCCCAGGATTCATAACGAGAAATGTCTAAATTCCTCTTTAATAGCGTATAGATGGTGTTCAATTTTTACAAAAAAATGTCAAATACCGCGAACATTTGGCCCAGAAGTGCCTCTTTCTTTGTGCCATTTTCTATGGATGTTTTCATGGTAATTTTTTGAAGGACGTACTAGATTGGCGGTAAGGTCTCATCAGTTACAGTTGAAATTATTAGATATAACCGTCAGTTCTACACCAACTACAACTTTTCTCGCACTTTTCATTTTTGGAACAGACTTCCAGCTTCTTGTTTCCAACTCAAATTTGATCATCAGAAATTTAAACTTAATGTAAATCGGTCTTTTCTGTCTTCTTAAGAAAAATATAATACTATAAATAATTGTTTAATTTTTAGGTTTCTGATCAGTATTATCCCGGAGTTTAAAGAGAAATTGAGCAAGTAAGCAAAGGTTTTAAATAAATGTTAAAATATTTTTTTCTTTATAATCGTTTCACCCCGAGCAAGGCATTTCACAGCCACTATTGCGCACGGGGTTACATAGAGGGGGAAGTGGTGAGAAAGGATGGTTAGATATAGGAAATGTCAGAAGGAGGGTTTTAGACGGGTAAGAATACCGAGAATGAGGGTTGGGTAGATGGTGAGAGTGTTGGGAGAATAGATGCAAGTTAGATAGGTAAGATATCGGGTGAGTTAGTTTGGAGGAATGATTCTACGCTGTTAAAGTTAGTGCGGATACCTCGTATGTTTGTGAAGGAAATGCAGATAGGTTCCAATTATCTTATTGGATGTGCGTTATGGTGCAGTGGATATCGACTCGGAACAAGAAGTCTGGAAGCCGAGTTCGAATTCCAGTTGAATTCATTGCATTTACTTACGTGCAAATACCCTTGAGAAAAGTGTTAATCCATCTTTTCCCTCCAGTTATGGGTTTAATAATAGAACAGATTGGGTTTTATAGCCTTGGCTAGCAACCAGTCTACCATAGAAAGTAATGGCAACCTACTGCGGGATAATATTCGGCCCAGTCAGTCATGTCTTATTCGAGACATGATTGCCCAAGCGTGTATCACATATGGAACTTAACTGACTCATATCTTTATTAAAGAATATTCAATAGTTTTTCCAAATACGAGAAGCACTAATCATCCTAAAAATATGCAAACTATATTTATGGTGGAACTGAGGTTTTAAATGTTTTTTTAAAAAATGACGCTAAATTTATTTCATGAAGAAACTGTTCGAAAAGTCTTTGAGATAAAGAGGTGTCAGTAAAAACGTGGATTGTCCCCGACCATTAATGATTTACATGTCTTATCTTTTAGAAGTATATTTCGCTACCCTTCGGATTTTACATTTGCCCTTTCCGTCCTCTGTTAAAACACTTCAGAGATATTTAGATTATTGAGTTTGGTATTTCTAATTTTTAATTTTTCCATTGGGCTGTTTCTTTTGCTAACAAACATGTATTCTGTCTTCTTGTCTTCTCATGTTTCTTTACTATCTTCTATAGACGTTCTTGTAATTTAATTTCTGTGTCTATTATCAATACTGTGTTCTTTGATGTTGTTATGATTGTAACCTGCAAAAAGTAATACTGACATGACATATAACTCTCTCAGAATCACCTCACTGTATAGGCTGAATAAGTCCGGTGAAAAGGTTTATCCTTGTCTTACACCACTTTCTATTTTTGTACATACATTATTTTGTTTTTTTTTATTGTTTTTTTTTTGTATGCATACAGTTTGCTGCCAGTATCGATTGACAACTCCTCCTTTTTCGTTGTATCCCAGAAATGTTTATTATTTTTCTGATTTGAAGTACAACTTCTTTCCTATTTTGTTAATAACTTTTGTTTCCCATTTTCAAATCAATGACATGTACATCATCTCTTTGTCAAACCATATTTATGCCACTTCTCGTATGTCATACATTCATAGTGAAATTTCCCAGGATCCACTCCCATATTAAGTGGCTAAATATGAAACAACAATTCAAGCACTTTTGTTACATGTAAATAATGTGTTTTTGTCATTTAATACTTTCTTTAGATTTAGAAGGCCTTCATTCCAATATCCCAATTGAAATTGTGTCACATATTATTCTTCTGTTAATGAACTACACTCAGAGTTACACTTCCGTGCCAGTTTGATTGTCCCATTATATAGCTCATACTTTAGGTTGTCTCCCTTTCTGACAACTATATATTCTATTTTCTTAAATTTAATAGTATTGATTTTCTTCCAGCTTATTTTAAATACCTAGTGTAGGAGTTATTGAAGTTTTTCTTTCTTAGTTTTGACTACCATAAACACAATATCCTTTATATATCTTACGATATTAAGATTATGTGATGAAGATTAAAGATTAAGTAAATTCTAGTAGGTCGTTTATTACTCTTAAGATCACCCTATTCTTAAAATAAATCCAGTGAGAAAAGGTAATAACAAAAATGATGGAAACAAAAAGAAAAAGAATCTTGATGAAATTGGCCAAATTATATACCTTACACCCTATACTTATAAAAAAGTAAACATTTTAAATTCTTAGTATCTTTCGGTCGTGCGCATGTGCAGTCGCATTAACGTAAACAAAACTTGTCCGATAAAGTCCTAAAGGGCAAAACGCCTCATATGAAAACCTATTGCCACTGTGTCATATATCTTTTATCCAAAACTGCTCTTGGCTTATATATATATATATATATATATATATATATATATATATATATATATATATATATATAGTGTATCGAGGCAGCAAAAAATTTTCTAAACATATACTGTTAAATATAAGAGACAATGAATGTCTATTATGTTTAAACATGAGCCGTTCTAAACGTCGTATTTTGGCTTTAATTTCAGTTAAAATTAAAGACAAAAATTCTCCAACATTTGGATAATTTTTTAATAATTTGTTTCAAGCTTTTGGCTCACATGAGCCATCTTCAGAGAGGTCACCAAGACGGGGACGGTATCACAATAACATCCACCATCACCGACGATTTTATTTTGTGTTAACATAAAACTCCGATAGGAAACGACAATAGTTACAAAAATAACAAACGCTGTTCGCAAATTTGCAATGCGGTTCTATGACGTCACACCGCGTGATAGCGCGAAATGACAACAAAACCACGTATTTAAATGCAATGTAATATGTTATGTCCAGATTTAAAAGTGATTTTATTAAGTATGGGTTGTTTGGATTTCTATGTACATGGCCTCCAATATCTGAAGGTTCTTTTATTATTATTATTATTATTATTATTATTATTTTTAGTAGTAGTAGTAGTAGTAGTAGTATTATGATTATAGCATACTGCAATTTAATAGCTATAAAGTTTCGGTGTTAAATCACCATCATCAAGCAGTAAAATGTGGTTAATTTATTTTGTAATATATTGGTAAGTACATTTAAAAAATGTAAAAAAATAAACATAAATTAAAACATAAGAATAAAGAGGTCAGACAAGGAGATGAATTAAGTGGTGTGTGAGTTCATACATTTTAAAGAAAGGTGTATGTACGACTCAACAGACAGTAGTGTTTCAATATTTTGCCGCGGAAAGCGAGATATGTAAAAAAGAAAATTAACCGAAAAAGGAAAAGGAAAAAGATAAGAGGAAAAAAAAAAGAATAAAAGAAAAAAAGTAGAGAGAAGACAAACAATAACAACAACAACAATAATAATGATAATAATAATTACCATTTATTTTTGTTTTGCTTTTCTGTTGGACAATAACTTATATATATATATATATATATATATATATATATATATATATATATATTGTGTTTGTATGTATAGTACATGTGTTAGAAAATATGAAGAACATAATGTTAACGTCAATATATGTAACTGAATGAGAAAGTATTCATTCTTAGATTTATCTATGCATGTATTGAGCCTTTCCTAAATGCCGTTATATGGCCATAATTTAAGTATATATATTAATTCAGAACCTATAAATGAACATACAAACATACGTTCTAATCTTTTCGAGATGAAAATTACGTTTTAGTTCTCTCCCTTTGTACTTTGATTTCTAACTTTGTATAATTTATAATCGACGCCTTTGTTCTTTCGTTAAATACTGGCGGCTTTCTCTGATGTTGAAGAAAATAGATTACGACTTTGTTAAAAAATTTTTTCCTGATATTTTCCTGTTGTTTTGGCCTTATTTCGCTATTTTTGTCATGTTATTAATAGTAGTATCACAGCTTCATTATGATTAAGGTGAATTTGCGATCATCGCCATAGCCATGGTAGCATGTACATGTTTATTTTGTTAATATTACACCAGTAAACCGCTCACGATCTTATATTCGAATCAGTCAGAAGTATTAATGTCGTTGATTATTGCTTAGACTATTAAAAAATATAGTCTACCGTTCATTTTATTTTTAATATTTTTTATTTATTTTCTTTTATTTGGTCTAATGGATAGTGAGTTGTCCAGAAAGATACTTCAGAGAGTCGAGTTCGAATTTCACTTGAGTTTCGTGATATTCACTTTTGGCGTAAATATTCTTAGAAAAGGTATACATCACTTCTCGTCTTAGCCATGAGCTAACATTGTAAGTCAGATTGGACATTTTAGCCTTGGTTAGAAACCAGTCTAGGAGAAAGCCATCACTGAAATCAGAACCGTATCTTGCCTGAG
>JBBBDQ010028575.1:180000-182500 GCA_037127315.1 Ascarosepion bandense
AATAGAAAAAATAAAAACAAATTAATGAATATAAAAAAAGAATGAAAGACAAAGAAAGAAAGAAAGAAAAATGCAAATTTAATTGGCATAATATAATTGGAAAAAGAAAAAATAAGAAATTAATAATAATAAATTAAAAGAAATAAGAAGAAAAGAAAATTGACATAAAATAAAAGAATGACTGAAAGTACAAATTAATGAATAAAATGTTAAAATGAAAGAAAGAAAGAAAGAAAGACTAGTAAAAACAAACTGATGTAATAAATTATAAATTGATAAGAAACTAATGAAGATAAAATGGTAAAAAAAAGAAAACGAAAAACGAAAGAAAGAAAATGGAAATTAATGTTCATAAAATAGAAAAAAAGAAAGAAACAAGAAAAAAGAAAGAAACAAGAAAAAAGAAAGAAACAAGAAAAAAGAAAGAAAGAAAAAATAGAAATTTTTGTACATAATATAGAATTAAAAAGAAAGAAAGACAAAACGAAAGAAAGAACAATGGAATGTATTGTACATAATATAGAAGAAAAAAGAAAGAAAGAAAAAACGAAAGAAAGAAAATAGAAATTAATGAAGATTAAATAGAAAAAAAGAAAGAAACAAGAAAAAAGAAAGAAAGAAAGAAAAAATAGAACTTATTGTACATAATATAGAAGAAGAAAGAAAGAAAGAAAATGGAAACTAATGTATATAAAATAGAAAATATAAAAAACAAAGAAAAACAAATGAAACGAGGAAAAGGAAATTAAGGAACATAAAATAGAAGAACGAACAAACAAATTAATGATATTAAAAAAATGGTAACAAGAAAGAAAAAAATCGCATAATACTGCAGGAAAATAGAAAGATAGACATTAATTGTAGAAAGAAAGAGAGAAATTAAAATGAATGGGAATAAAATGGAAAAAAAAAAGAAATAAACAAATAAGCGTACATGAACGGAAGAAAGAAAAATAGCGAGAGAGGAAAGTAGGGGAAAAGGAAAAACCAATCGATAAAAGACTTGTATGAGTAAAAATCATAAATAACAACAGAAAAGAGTAGATAAAGAATCTGAAATTGAAAGAATGTATCAAAAAATATCAAAATAAAAATCAGTATTTTTGACATCCTGCTGAAGACTGTAGGGTTCTTCGACTTGAGAGACACGATATGATAATGAGATTGTAGCAAAAGGTTTCCCCCGAGCCCCGAACACCTAAATATTCCCATAAGCAAAGCAAAAACTTTCGTCTTTTGTAAATGCCTCGAATAACTCATGTGAGGTTTTTTTATCTTAGGCGGGATGTGTACGGGGAAGAAAGAATGGACAAAGAAATGCGCTGATTTGAGAAAAGATAGATTTCCATATTTGCATTTGGCGTTTGATTCGTAGCCACCTTTTTTGTTTTTAGTCCTGAGATTTCACAAGTGAAGAGGAACAACCTCACACGTGCCACTGATTTGAGAGAGATTCTTAAGAACCTCAGACCAATACACAGATTTACAACAGCACTATGTAAACACACATACAGATGCACAAACACCCTTACACTTGTATTTGCGTAGACACTCGGTTTAAACAATATATTTATTTTCGTCTGCCGGCCTGGAGAGTAAAGAGAGCTTAACCACTTAGCCAAGGCTTAATAGTGTCTTGAAGCGAAATACCTTTCGCCATAGACTGCTTGATCACCGGTTAAGTTCTCTGTAGCACAGTCGTTTAGAACACGTCGGATCTAAAGACCGTTCATCTGTTCAGGGATACACAAGTTCGAATAGCGTCGGAGAGCGCATATTTTTCTTGGATAAGATTCCTAGAATATTCGGGCAGGTAAACTAAAATAAATAAACATGCTATTTAATAAGTAAACGGAGATTATACTAAACTACGAGTAAGCACTAAAAACAATGTTAAATAAGATATTAGTATTGGAGTTGACTCAACGTTTATTTATTAAACAGTATTTATTTTCTTGTACCTGCCTGAATGTTCCAGAAATCTTCTTTTTTTTTTTTAATCATTTCACCCCAAGCAAGGCATTCCACTGACTGCCACTATTGCGCTTGGAGCTACATAGGGGAAGGTAAATAGAAAGAGTGGTTAGATATAGGAAATGTCAGAAGGGGGGTGATAGATAGATGGGTGGGTGGGAAGAGTGTTTGAAAGAATGGAAGGAAGTTAGTTTGTTAGGAGGTGTCTATTGACCTTACATTTAAACTCCTGGAGATTGTAGCCGTCGGGGAAGCAGTCATGTGGAAGGGAATTTCACAGTGGGGAAGTGCGAGAAAAGAAACTAGTGGAGTAGAATTTGCGGTTGCATTTTATCGGTTTTACTGTAAAAGAGTGGGATCTAGTTGCTAATCTAGTATCTCGTGCAAATTCGAACCTAGAGGGCACCAGTGGTCTAAGTTCATCGGAGCAGAAGCCGTGAAAGTATTTATAGAAGAGACACAGGGAAGCCACGTCGCGCCGGTGAGAGAGACTGCAGGCGGTCTGCCAAGTCGGTATCGATCACAT
>JBBBDQ010028575.1:187500-192500 GCA_037127315.1 Ascarosepion bandense
ATCTGTCTGCGGATGACTATATATATTGTATGTAAATTAAAAATATTTCTGGAATTCTATAGAAGTTCAGCATATTATTTCGTAATGGCTTGCTTGTCAGTGCCCTCATGTGAATTAACCAAAACCATTCGAGAATTTGAGTCGGTTCTTGATAAGTATCCTTAACTTTTCTTATTTTGAAGTAATAATTATAGCTGCAGAAATCTACTGAGTCAAATTATATAATTTAACATAACAATCGCGTTTTTTATTAATGATATTATTTTTATTAATAATATATGGATATATAAATTAGTATATGTACTAATATATATATCTCAGAATTTTTACCAGATTAAGTAATTAGATAGAGAGGTTCCGCTGAGAACTTTAACGTGAGATAATGGTTATCAAGCTTGTTTGCTCGAACAGTTTCGACTGAGTTGTGAGTTCGATCCTCTCAGAATTCCCCATGCATTCGTCCTTGTAAATCACCATTAGATAGATTGAAGCACGATGAAATTGCTAGAATGGTCATTTAAAATATATTTATACCTTGCTGTTACGACTGAGTTGTGAGTTCGATCCTTGCAGCTGCTCTCCTTGGGCTTCTTGACAAAATACAAAGGAGGATCTGTAACGTGGTTGATACTGATTTGCAGACCGGCTGCAGCCGTTCTCACACCGGCGTGATGTAGCTTCCCTGTGCCTCTTCTACAAGTACTTTCATGGCTTCTGCTCCGATGAGCTTAGATCACTGGTGCCGCCTAAGCACGAATTTACACGAGATACTAGATTAGCAACTAGGTCCCACCCTTTTACAGTTAAACAAATAAGATGTAACCGTAAATTCTACTCCAACAGCTTCTTTTCTCGCGCTTCCCGCCTGTGGAACTCCCTTCCACAAGTCTGCTTTCCCGACAGTTACAATCTCCAGGTGTTTAAATGTAGGGTCAATAGACACCTCCTATCACACTAACTCCCAACTATTCTCACATCACTCTCATCTACCCAACCCTCATTCTCGGTATCCTCACCCGCCTATCACCTACCCTCTGTTATTTCCTATATTTAATCAGCCTTTCTCCACTCTACGTAGTCCCCTGCACAGTAGTGGCAGTGACAGGCCTTGCTCGGGGTGAAACGCTTATAAAAAAAAAAAAAAAAAAAAAAAAGGGTGCACAATGCATTCGTACTTGTGCCGCATCATCACAATCAGATAGATCGGAGCACGACGAGACGGCTAGATAGATCATCAAAGGTCATTTAAAATATATTTATACCTTGCTGTTACGACTGAGTTGTGAGTTCGATCCTTGCAGGGTGCCCAATGCATTCGTCCTTGTGCCGCATCATCACAATCAGATAGATCGGAGCACGACGAGATGGTTAGACAGATCATCAAAGGTCATTTAAAATATATTTATACCTTGCTGTTTATTCTCATTAATTTCATGATTTCTTTAAGAGAATTTGTGCAAATTGTTTCATTGCTTTATTAAAGTACGATATTTAGATTAACTGAGAACTCAATAAATGATTCATATTAAATATCTAATCGACTTTGGCTGGCCGATAAGATTTCAAGTCATCATTAAAGCTAAGTAGGATCATCTAAGAAAATAATCTAATATACTTCAAAGGTAAATGAAGATGGTTGTTCTGTAAATATCGAAGTTAATTTCTATTTCATTTGTTCCTCTTTTTCTGCAAAGTGTAATTATTCTAGCAAAGTTACAAACCAGCCAACTGACCTTTGGACATGAAATTAATTTTTTATCACAAGGATCAACTTCAAAGGTTAACCATAGCAACAACAAAACAACAATGATACTAGCCGTGCCATAAAAATCACCACAAAAACTCAGATGATGATGGTATGACATTAGTATTACAGTAGTGCCCAAGATTCCTAGAGTATAGGAAAATGAATAAAAGTTAATGATAAGAGTTCCAAGAAAATATAAAAGTAAAAAAAAGCTTAATAAATTAAAATAACATTAAAAAGGAACAAGTAGTAAATGTTTGGAATTAGCAAATATAACATCACCCACAATTAAAATATTTATAACAAAGTATGCACAACATCCTCACACCAACTTTTAGCCCCATCACCACCAACACTAATAATAATAATAATAACTTATTTTTGAGGATCTTCAAAAAACTATTAAAATATAAGGATTTACAATGAAATTCTAAAGAAAGTATGACACATATTACGAAATATTATAAAATAAATCCATAAAACTATCACAATAATACATTTAAATGGCAAGTTGCTAAAACTTTTAAAAAAGGTAAGTTATAAATCTTGTATTAATTACAAATAAATCATTGTTACATATATAATTGATAGCGGAATGCATAAATAGTGATTTTAACTAAATAAAACGAATTAAATAAAATATAAAATCATAAATGACTTTTAAAAAAAGAAATAATTATGGGCAGTATCAATAAAAACACACATATACAGACACATGCACACATGTGTATTAAAAAAACATCAAGCCTTGTCTGTGTATTCATGTACATTCGTGAAGAATATAGTTTTAATAATAATAATTCAAACAAAACATATATTGGTTACCCAACCATTACATTATCGTGACGATTAACTTACTATTTTTCCGATAAAACATTCAAATTACTCGCACAACACAAACAAGCACAACAGCAAAACACGGAAAGCTATCCTACAAATCCTTACGAAATCAACAAAACTAATATCTCATATAAAGCAGAAAACTAGACGAAAGAAATAGAAGCATAAATCAAAAAGTATAAAGAAACAACGTAACCTCAATAAACATTTGCCGAATTTTACAATAAACATAAGAACTATTAAAAAACAAAAACAAACGGCAGGAAAATAAAAACTGACGCGTAGTTAAAAAAAAACGACAAGTTGTTTCAATACGAGATTCATTATAAAAGATGAAACTGACATAAAAAGAGAAATCCTTTTTATAGGTTCTAAAATTCAAAAGTAATTGGTGAATCTATATTCATCTATATTCAAATTTTCCAATTATATATATATATATATATATATATATATATATATATATATATATATATATATATAGTGTATCGAAGCAGCAAATAATTTTCTAAACATATGCTGTTAAATATAAGAGACAATGAATGTCTATTATTTTTAATCATGAGCCGTTCTAAACGTCGTATTTTGGCTTTAATTTCAGTTGAAAATAAAGACAAAAATTCTCCAACATTTTAATAATTTTTTATTAATTTGCTTCTAAGGTTTCGGCTCACATGAGCCATTTTCAGAGTGGTTATTTAGATGTTAATACAATAACATCCACCGAAAGCTTAGAAGCAAATTAATAAAAAATTATCCAAATGTTGGAGAAATTTGTCTTTATTTTCAACTGAAATTAAAGCCAAAATAGGACGTTTAGAACGGCTCATGATTAAACATAATAGACATTCATTGTCTCTTATATTTAACAGTATATGTCTAGAAAATTATCTGCTGCCTCGATACACTATATATATATATATATATATATATATATTACAAGTTATAGTTTGGCACATGTACAAATTATAATTCTCTCATTTTTAATGAAACTTTCATATACATCCAAGTGAATAAAGAACGAAGAATGTATTAATAACATTCAAAACATGAATTTAAAAGAGTGCTCAATATAGAAATAGAGCTATGAATATTTACTATAAGTGACAGTTTAAATTATAATATGAGAGAAGTCATCGTTAATTTAATAATTTTTATGTGTTCTTAATTTTTTTTCAGGGCATAAATTATGAAAAAATTGTCCAAATATTTTATTTCTCAGAACGTTTTCGGTTATACTTTTAGCCATTATCTAGGATGAATTTTATTTTACTTTCAACCAAATATATAAGGTGTTTGTTTATATATATCGAGTATTAGTCATGTTTTCGATTCCGAAAACTGTGAACACATTGTTCTCGGATTACACATATTACTATGATTCACAAAGACAAGAAATTTTAATTACTTTGAGATTTTCTTGTATTTTTCCCGAAAGGAACTTGGCCTTCTTCTATTTTAAAAATTCTATATGTATCTATGTGTTTTCTAAACTTTTACTTCGAAGTTAATAATTTTTATTTATTAGCAAATTGGGCGTAATGAAATTTACTATATGAAAAAGGCATGCAAGATAAAAGCATTACTTTGCTAAATTGTATAATAGATTTCGCGTTTATATAACATATATTTCGGTCTATGAATTTATTACCTATAAATTAATGTCTTTGGATATGATGTATACGTCACAGTCCGTGTATATATGACATATATATTTCTATCCGTGCAAATATAATGTACATATTACCATTTTTGTATATGTAACGTTTATGTCCGGTCAAAAAATTGAAGTAATATGTTAAAAATCTGTCGATATTTATTTGGAAGTTTTTTTTCAATGTTTCATATTAGAAACGAACCATTTGTACTTTTCTAAAAATATATATGCAATAATTATTGAATTCGTTAAACGTCAGGTTTTAGTGGGTTTTTTTTTCGATAAAATAATATGAAAACTAGAATTGAAAAGGAAAAAATATTTATTAACTGGATGACATCTTATTAACAGATCTAACGTGAATAAACAGTTTTATTTTTTCAGTAATCATATATAGATATTTAATTCTGAAATAGATATCGTTATGAGCAGTGCTTTAAAATTTAATATTTATTACGTAGTTATAATGTTCACGTTCTTTGTTTCTATGTAGAAATAAATTCTATCGAAAAACGCTTTTAGATTTTGAATTTCCACAACAAAATTATCTGGGGATTTTCAGTATGTATCAAAAGATATACGAAAAACCTTTCCCACTCTTTTCTTGTCGATTTTTCTGTTTTCAACATAACGTTAAATTTTCACACATTCCGACATATTTCCAATCTCGCCACTAAAAGAGTTACATGCATCATGAATATATTTTGCTACGTTTACCATGAATTTTCATAGGACAAAGGATGAGGTGTAAAGTCT